>VYZQ01009033.1:2915-24564 GCA_013400655.1 Mystacornis crossleyi
GACTTTCTGAAAAATAATTGCAAGTTAATATATGCTCAAAAACAAGTAGTCAGCTTAATACAACATAAACGCTTGACATTTTGTAGACTGTAGTCACACACACAGAAGTTGACTAAAAAAACTTAACTACCTCTTTATCCTTAAACTCTATGATTTCACTGCCTCTCGAGAAACACGACTGAAAGGTGGTGCTATCAGTCACCAGTAACTAATTTGCATGACTCCCACTGTTTCTTTTTAAGTGATGTGCCCACTGTAGTTATGCTTCACACTCATTTCACAGCTGTGCTCTATTTGTTCACACTTGGTGTCATTCACAATTTCAGCGCTTATCCATGAATTTTTATCCGTGTCTGTTTGCTGGCAAGAAGTGAGCACAAAGCAAAAAGAACAAGTAAAGAAGAAAGGCTGATTATAAAGAAAGAAAGAAAAAAACACAAAAAAAATCTGAACACCCATAAATTAAAACTTGAATTGTCCTACAACCTGCTGAAAACACCGTTTTTCTGTCATGCTGGAAATCAAGGAATTGTGAAGATCTTAGATGGAGGCTACTTAAAATATATCCTTTACCTTACACATGCAAATGATGACTGAGCTGTTAGAAACCTTCGTATTTACTAGAAATGTAATTATTAGCTCAGAAGACAATCAAGATAGCATTAAACTCAAGTCAGGAAAGACCAGCAAATAATATAAACTTCACTTTTACCCCTACATAGACCATAGATACATACATGTAGGTATAATACTTTCACAGTGGTACCGTGTAATGCTTCTTACCTGAGGGGATTTTATCATCTGAAACACACTGATGCCTCCAAAAGCTAATGGCAGATCTTTCTCTGTTCTGCAGCCGACATAACCTCTCAGCTAGCCCGCCCCTGCAGAGAATAAAGCAATGCTCAATTTTGCCAGGAATCAGTATTTGGTTTTGTCAAGTGACAAGCCACAGGACAGATGTATATGTATAGATAAGTATGCATGTTTTGACCCTTAGAGACAGAATCATGCAGTAAAATTACATTTTGTAGATTAGTTCTCCTAATCTTGATTTTTCCAATGGAGTTACTCCCAACAAAACATACACCTAGGGTCAATACACACAATAAAACATTTTCAGTATCTGGGTGTCCAAAATCTTCATGTTTTCAGTCCTGTCTCCAGCAGAGGGGTGTAAAAAGAGGTTCCCTACTTTCCCCTGCACTTATGAACAGATCCTATTAGACACCAGAGACAGTTGCAAATTCAAAACAAACCAGTGTAACCACTAGTTATAACAGGTTGGGTTTTCTTTTCCCTCACAGATTTGTTTGTCTGTTGGCAAGGAGTGATCACAAAAATATTCTTTTACCCATACTTGACCCTATGATTCATTTCACAAGCTGGGTCAAGTGTGCAGTTTCAGTGGTCTGAACACTCTCCAAGATGAAATTAATTTAGCATTCCCAAGGTGAGGAGCAGAGGAGTGGCATCTAGCACAAATACACTTAAGGTAACACTAAAGCAATTCCTACCCTTGGATTCAAAGCCAGAAGACATAATTTCTCACTTTTAAGAACAACAAGATGTATGTGTTGGAAGCTGTCTTTGGGCTACTGTGGGAGTGTTTGAGCATTTTTCTTTGACTTCAAAGAAGTTATTTGCATAAAGACCTACTTCATTCTTTTGTTGTAGTGTAAGGTTTCTCCACAAGTACTATTGAATATATTAATAACAATTTCTACTAAGGTGAAATGCGTCCTTGAGTTAAACTGGTTTAGGAATCAACAGAGATAGCATACAAAAAACCTATGACTATCTGTGCACTTGAAGAAAATTTTTTGGCTTAGGGAAGAAAGACAAATAGCTTGGTAAAGCTCACATTGTAAATGTGAAACTGGGAAGACATACACCTGTGGAAACTGAGAAGGAGCTAAAAAGGCAAAGCAGGACTTCAGGGGAGCTGTAAAAAAAAATCTCTCTTCGGTTACCAGCTATTAAGCAATTTCATCTACAGACAAGTCAACACATTATATAAAAAGTAATTAGCAGTGTCAGCTGAATTTTTAATGAACAACTATAACCTTTGCAAAATTATAATTATCGCCAGAATTATCAGATGCAATGGCTAAACGTCTAGGTAGCAGATCACAGAATGAACTCTGAAACACAAGAGCCCCATTTAAGCTAAAATGACCTACAGAAGTTTTGCAGTTTACATTGCTGCATCTCTATGGCTCGTGTCAGGCAGAGAGGAGAGAACTCAGAGGAAGAAGAAAATCCCCAAACCCTCAAAAAAGAACCCAGACTTAACAAGCTATGAACCCTGCTATATTGAGGAAAACAAACAAAAATGTTTAGAAAATATTGGGCTCCAGTGAAGTTCCAGGTAAGCTTAACAACCTTGTTTAAGCCTGGTTTCAACAAGAGCCTTAAGACAGAAAGGCAACGAATACAGAAGTGCAGTGGAAGCTTTGGTTCCAAGAGCAGCACAGTCAAGCACAAAACTTCCTACAGGATAACCTACTCTGCTGATAACACTGTTTATCTGTATTTTCCCCCAAAACTTGAGCACTGAAGCATGACCACACCCACAACACTTGTGGACAAGATAGTTCTACAAACTCCAACAAACCATCCACCCAGCTTCTCTTCTTGCCAGGGAACCATTCTCAGATGCAGTTGTAATTCAGCTTGGCTGGATGGTCTCCATGAGCCATGCTAGAACTGGTAGATGCCAGCTCAGCTAGGCATAAAAATGCAGCAGTAAAATGCATTTTCAGATTGCTTGTTTAAAAGTCTTGCAAGCATGAGTCTGCAGCTGAACCCTGTGGTCGGACTGCAGCAATACACCATACAGTGAGTAGCTCAAAAACTTGTTTTGCTGAAAGAAAACTGTTCAACAGGGGTGTTCTCCTACTTCATTCTCTCCACAGACGCTGCTCAGAGAAATGCATTTTATTTGCTCAAACAATGCAAGAAAGCCTTTGAGTACCTGCAGAAGAGAGCAGCTATTATTGGCTTACAGCCTAATTTCTCCCTTTTTTCCTGAACAGGGCTATGGCTGTGTCCAGTCAATCAGTTCCTACTCTTTTGCAAGCCCACTACTGTTACACCTACAGCAGGAACGCCTGTAGCATGAACAAAGGAGAAAGCAAGTTTCTGGTACCGTGGCTACTGCACACAACAGCAAGACATCATTCCTGTTTCAGGTCTGATATGACTACCAGGAAGGTCTCACTGATGCACAGAGATCTCACAACTTCATTACTAATTCGCTGACCACATCTGTATTAGGATACCAGTTATCACAAAGGTCCACGAAAAGTAAAACTCTGACTTTCCTTAATAGCCCTCTGTGCTAAGAAAGTACACTGATATTTATTAATCATTATCCTTCCATTCACATGCCAAATGCAGTTAAAAATAGTTTAAACAGAAAACATCATAAAGCAATTTGCATTTGCTTGGTTGCAGAACATAAAATATAACTAAGAACGCATTTGTGAGAGGTTCTCAGCTGGTCATCAGAAATGTTGTTTTTATGCTGTCTGTTTCATACCTCATGAAATTAGAAAACGCCGTTCAAGGACATGCCACGAACAAAAGGAATTTGTATGGCCAGAGGAACAGTTGGTACTTTATGGTTTGTTTCTTTTAAAAAGGTAGAAACAAAGGACTTTAAACACCACCATAACCCAGGAGGATCAGCCCCCTTTTAGCTCAAACACATAAAACAAAGAAAAAAGGTGCTTTCTGTTACACAAGCTGACAGATTTGCTGACAACAGCATTTGAAAACTACTCATTCCTTCCAAAACAGTACAGGTGCTCACACTGTAAAACACTTGTGCATGTACTGTGAGATACTGAGAACTATACAGAGTCAGAGTCACTCCTGGCTGTGCATACGAGGTAAGCCAACATCTGGGGGGTGTGTGTCTGTATAAAACTGGCAAAAATATTTTGATTACTTATGTATCATTTCTGTAATCAAGGGAACTGACAAAATGCATCGAAATAACCAAAACTAGTATAGGATGCATACTTTACTGACCAGCACTTCAAACTTGCCCCCAAAATGTTTTAATATGAGCAAATTGAACACATTTGGCAAATTGTTAATGCAAAGGCTGTTCAGCAAAGTCAAGCTGCTCAGATACACAACCTTTTTATTTTTAATCACAAAACTTCCAGTACAACTATTTTGTTCCTTTAATTCCCTGAAGGCAGACAGATTTAAAAGCAGCAATTCATGTCCTATTTCTATACTAAATCTGAGCTTGCTGAAATATTGTATTTAAAACAACACATTGCCTTTACTGTCCACGTCCAACAATATCCATATGAAAGACAGCTTTGATGACCATAAGAAAGCTCAGCATCCTGTAAAACAGCACAGGTTCTGGTAGCTGCCCTTCTCACAAACTGTAACAGCAAGACTGAAGAGTTTTGTGACAGCTATCACCAAAAAATAATACTGAGACTAATCTGTGACTTCCAGGCTGGTTCCTATCTCGCAACTCCAATGAGGCTAATAGAAAGCAACAACAAAAGAGCATTAGTGAGTCTGCTGTGTTTTGAAAAGTAATTTTCAATCTTTCTGAAATGTTGGAGATCTCTTTGTGTTTGTTTATTTATTAAGGTTTTCGTTCAGAAGGGCACTTACCAAAAATAAACCCCACATTCATCCAAGTTTACTCCTTTACAGATTTAATTTGAAGTCAAAACTTAAGCATCTCATTAGTGAGTTTTCTCATACACACCATACACAGCACTCCACATAATTCAAAACAAATATATAGCACCATCTCAAGACTGGGCAATTTCTCCCTTCTCTTATTTCAAAGCAAGGAGAGATCTCCTCTCTACTTTGACACAGTTACCTGGTGCAGTAACTGACACTCAGCTATTCCTTTCCACTCCATGGGGCACTTGCTACAGAAATAAATAAGGCACTGCTGGCTCATTCAACTTGCCAGTGACCAGGACCCCCAGGTCCCTTTCTGCAGCCCTGCTTTCCAGCATCTCATCCCCCAGTCTGTACACACAACCAGGATTGCCCCGTCCCAGGTGCAGGATCCAGCACTTGCCCTTGTCAAACTTCACACAGTTGGTGACAGCCCAGTCCTCTAATTCGTCGCAGTCTCTCTGCAGGGCCTCTCTGCTCTGGAGGGAGTCAGCAGCTCCTCCCAGTTTAGTCTCTTTGGCAAACTAACTTAGCATCACTTCAGGTCCTGCGTGCAGGCGGTTAATGAAGATGTGCAAGAGAGCCGGGCTGAGGATGGAGCCCTGCGGAACCCCACTGAGACTGGATGCCACCCCACTCACTGTAACCCTTTGTGCCAGGCCCGACCTGTGAGCCGCTTGCTCACCCATCGCTCAGCAGGGTTATCCAGCTGTGTGCTGGACATTTGGTCCGGAAGGTACTGCAAGAGACACTATCAAAAGCTTGGCTTTTGAAGTCCAAGAAGATCACATCTACTGGCTTTCCTCGATCAGCTAGGTGGGTTAACCTGTCGTAGAAGGGAATCAGTTTGAAAAGGAGGATTTTTCCCTCATGAAGCTCTGCTGGCTGTGACCATGACAAACAAATGGTGCTTTTTTCCCCACCCCTATTAGCACCAAACATTTGGTCCGGTGAAACCATCCACACTTTCTAAAAGAGAAAATACATTTTAACTTTCTCTAAGTGTAAAATAATTTTTCTGTGTACTCTGCCAGTGATGACAAGTGGTACATCTGTACTGCAGCCATGATAGTCTTATTTATATTTTCCTAATCCAACAAGAAATTCACTAGCAAAGAAAACTTAATCCAATAGTTAAAATTAGCGTAAGAGCACGAACATCTAAAGGGCTAGTCTGTTGCTGTTACACCCTCATGCCACTTGTGGATGCATACAGAGAAAGAACAGTCCCAATTTTAGAGTAAAAGTCTGCTTCATTTGTGCCAGCTCCCTCTTTCCTTGGCAATTTCCTTTATTTTCAGGACCTCAGTTGGCCTCATATGACAACTGGGTTTCATTTGACTGCACACAGTACCAGGACATTCTGTAATTTTCTCCTCTTTTGATAACACAAGCTAATTTTAGCTGATCAGATTTGTAAGTGGTCTGCAAACAAGTAGATATAAGATAATTTAAAATAAAATCTTGGGAAATCCTGTTTCTCTTGAACTATAAACAGCCACTCAAGTATTAGAAAAACCAAACAAAAAGCTAAAGCTCATTCTTCACAACTAAAAGCTCTTGCAACATGACAGATTTAGACGAAGAGTTAGCATTTTATAACTTAAGATATTTATTTCCTACAATAAACCTCAGACTTTTTTTCATGATGGAAATAAAATCTCAATGGAAAAAGCAAACAATTCAAAAAACCTTTAATAAAGGTTTATTTGTAGACAAGAGAAGCTGTGCACTTTGAGTTTTCTTCTCTATAAATACTGAATTTACCCAGTTGTTTGTTTAATCTATGTAATAAACGTTGAGACTTGCAATACTCTACATTTCTCCTTTCTTTCACAAGGAAACTTTGAAAGACTTGGAACTAATACAGTTTAGACATTTCACCCAGTAGCATTAACATGAATTCCAAATGTAACAAGAAGAGCTTCTTGAAAACTGTTATTTGCAATATATACTCTCTCCCCTCAGGTTTGCAAATCATTTGCATAATTTTCCCACGAAGTGCTGACTCAAGCTGAAGCTTTGGGACGGAATAAAAGGGCAGGAACAACACCTCTTGACCGGATCACCAAGGCAATTCATCTCAGTACCAAGCACCACTAGTAGCACTTAACTATCAACTCACTCAGGAGTTCACAGGTGCAGTACAAGGACATGGATCTGGCAGCACACGTGGGAGAATGATAGACTCCCACTGCATCCATCACCAGGCCTGTTTAAATAGAGGAGGGCAACTACACGAGTGTATAATACCAGCATTTATGTCCCGAGCAGTGGCACTGATGGCTGTGAATCAGAGATGATCTGCTTTGCTTCCAGCACGACAAACTGGCATCTCCTACAGCACAGCTCTTCAGAACCACCAACCCCACCACACAGACTACCTGCTCTCCCCTAGGGACCATGGTAGAAAGAAGAATAATATTTACTTAGAACACTCTGGAAAACAAAACCCAGGGGATTTTGACATGAAGACATATGAGAATTTGGCAGTAGATATGGTGGGGGAGGAATTGCTTCTGCCACATCTTCCTTGTCTTCAGACACCAATGGTTTTCCAAAACCCCACTTAACTCCTCACAGAGGAGGACTGCAATATGCCCCTTCAAATTTGGCTCATCATCAGCAACGTTGTATATTGTGCATGTTGATTTGGGGACATAGATGGGCTTCTCATTTTATTTACACTCAAAGGTGTTGAATTTACAGTCAAGCTTCCAACACTAGGATCACAAAAAATTATTTTAATCATCCATAATTAGCTTACTTCCAAAGATTTCTGTTGCTTTGGTTGCATCTCAATTTTTGTAGTGTATGACAACTGCATCTGTAATAGGCTCAAACAAACAATAACTCTTTCCTCCCATCCAGGCAACTACTCATTTCCATTTTAGCACCGGGAGGTTTCCAGGAGGAGAGAACAGTAGAAAGAAAATTATCTGAATTTTTCGAGACTGTTACGGCTCTTTTATTTGGTTTCCTTTTGCTTGGGATCTGGAAGGTTAGGGGGGATATGTTAGTGGGGTTTTTTTTGAAGTTGCACAGAAAAATGTACCCATTAATCTAACAGAGGCATAGATGCACTCAGGTAATGCAAATATAAATGCAGATTGCAGCATGACTGTAAGATTTCTACAGAAAATATAAGCTAAAATTTCTTGAAATGTTATCACTACTTTTGAAGACAGATTTACCCATGTCAAACAGCAAAGAGATCTAAAAATAGAAATATTTTCTATTTTCTTGAAAGGGGAAACAAAATGGGAGGAGACCTACTCTACCTTCATCAGGACTCTTCCGTGAAATAAGCCTACACAATACAGTCTGGCTCTGGGGTTGAACCTATCGCACAGGAATTCACACAGGAAGATGGCAGCTGTACCACCTGCACCATCTCTGCTCAGCCCACGCTTCCCTAGGCACCAGCCTGGAAAACAAGAGCCCAGCTAAGCAGAGACTCGTGGCTCTCTTCTACCTACTGAGCAGTTCCAAAGGGTCCATCTGAGTGGGAGCTCACGGGCCACATCCAGCTTGCAGGATGATTCCCCTGCTCACTGCTTTTTCTGCTGTGGCCTTGATCCGCAGCAGAGGTAGGAAGGAAGGAGAAATGACAAGCCCACAACTGCTTTGTAACTTTTCGCTATTTAACCACAAAGAAGGGATTGTCACTTTATCAATCAAGACAGCGACAAACCTTTCCCCAAACTGGCCTTCAATCCACAGCACTGAAAACCTGCGCTTTCCTATCGAGGATGCAGACTCTTACAGCCACTGCTACCACACCAATGAAAATGTTCTCTGTCAGCAGTAAAAGGAAGGATGGGAGAGACACATGGAATTAATGCCCTGAACAGGAAGAGCGAAAAGATGACAATTACCTGGATGAGCAAAATAACGAGATAAACAACACTCA
Organism: Mystacornis crossleyi; assembly: GCA_013400655.1. NCBI lineage: Eukaryota > Metazoa > Chordata > Aves > Passeriformes > Timaliidae > Mystacornis > Mystacornis crossleyi. The sequence continues at coordinate 11,500 of VYZQ01009033.1, forward strand.
TAACTAAGGAATTTCCTGCCTGCTTCCCCGTTCCCAAAGGAACCCAAAGTGGAAGCAGAGGATGGAAGGTAAAAAGCCCTGTAAGCTCTGCTCCTCTAGCCGCTCCAGACAGATTACATTCTATATAATTGTGGATGGTTTGGTCTTGTTCTCTTGTTTGTTTTTAAAGCAAGCTATTCTCTTATACGCTTGTGTCAGAGTATCTTTGCTATGAAACATTTTTTGCATTAAGACTGTAGATAGTAAAGGTCATCAAATGAAGCTGGAACTCAGAAAAAGACAAACCCACAAACAGCTCTGGAAACTGCTTAAAGCTGGAAGAGCACCTGGGCAAAATATCACTGTACACTTGTCCTGTTTTTATTACAGTCACACATTTTGGCCACTAAAAGGCATTTTTGGGAGTTACAACTCTGGTCCGACCTAGTACAGCTGTGTATGCATATTTCTAAAATAACAAGAAATAAAGCTTGATTGCACAAGCAAAGCACTTTTAAATGATAGAGATCCTCAGTAATTAGGACTTCCAAACCTGTTTCCTCAGACAGCATTTTGAAATAGCCAAGAATATTTCAGAGAAAATTAAGGTATGCCTCTTAACTAAAGATTTACTTTTTAAGTGATTGATTACTGTACATAGATACAGCTGTAAAAGAAGTAAGAGAACCACATTATTAAAACAACAACAGGGATGTAAAGCAGCACCATTTGTAATTGCAGTCTCCACAGCTTGAGGCATATCTTCACATATACCGTTTAAGTTAACACAACTTTCATTAATTCAATATAGGAAGCGACCATTTCTGTACTGTAATTAGCTAGAACACCAGGCTTCAACTGCTCAGTCTCAGGCTACTTTCTTTCAGCAGTTACATATCTTTCTAATGTATTTAACTTAGTCACAGAGATTTAAATTTCAGCTTAAGAATATGTCTTCCCACTGCCTATATACCACTCTGTCCTACACTCTTCAGAACTATTGCTCGTCCACTTCTTTCCTACAGTATTTTGGAGAATTTTGTCCTGACAAAATTCGGATCCTGACAGAATCCGGAGAGGACCAAAAAAACCCCAAACCAACAAAAAACCCCAGAAACCTGAGGTACAGCGTTTTCGCAGACTTTCTGGGGAGGCACAAAGCAATGAAATGATTAGAAGCTGAAACGGAAATATGTCCACTCACACATCTGTAAGGCATTATTACAAGTGCAAAAACCAATCAACTTGTACACAGGAGTTCAAGATTGAGAGCTTTCACCACAGATTTTTAAATCTTTCGTTCCTTCTTGCCTTTCTTGCATGTTTACAGATAAATGACATTCTTTAAGCTTTTTGTACTTGCATCTCTAAAATGTTTACCCTTGAAACACATTCCAACACTTTGGCAAGTATTGTTTTACTTATAATTTAAGAAAAAAACCAACCCAAAAGAATTCCCTAAGGTAGACAGTTCATTTACCTCAGTAGCTTCCTCTTCTTGGCAGACTCGGTGGGGGCTCGGGGGGCCTTTCCCGCCTGCTTCCCGGGGGTGCGGAGCAGGGCCTGTGCTGACCTCAGCCACTCGCTGGCTGGTCGTGCTGTCACATCCCCCGTGTCCCCTCCTGCCCTCGGCTGCAATCCCTTACTGGATCCTGGAGTAGTGGTCGCCAGGCTCATCTCTCCTTCTCCCACGCTGTCATTATCGGATGAATACTCAGATATTTCTGTCGAAATTGCCTAAACAAACAAAGATACGAAGCTATTTGAACAGAATGCTAATGAAATAGTACAACTTTATGTAGGCAGATTTATGTTCCCCAGTAATCCATAAATGGAATTTTAATTTATTAACATAACTTGGACAACTTCACTGTAAATGGACATTAAACGTTTGTCAGCTAACATCAACTCCTGATTATAAGGATCATCTCTTGAGGGACAACTGAGATGAGAAACATTCAGGTTTTTTAAATAAGTAGGTCTGGAGAATTAAGCTAATGCTTTTAATATAAAGCAAGTTTTGAGGAAAGCAGAGAGAGGCCAGTGAGTGACAGGGATCACGACTGGCAGCTGAAAGAGAGCTTTTATACTGGGATTCAAGCAAACAGGAAGGCCAGCTTCCATAGTCTGAATGGAAGGAAGAAACACATGCCTCTACTGAGAGCTTGTAGCTGGCAACAAGTATGTAACCTTTTGTTAAAACATGATTTTGACGACTAAAGCAGGCCTTCATCCATGTCCAGCAGGCCTACAGCTTCGCAGGAAGGTTTCAAATGTTGAGCATAAGCTGTTGGGCTGTCTCCAGGTAGCTCCAAGGAGGATGGGTCACTGGTCAGCAGTCAGGGTTGGGAGCCAGCAGGGCTGGAGTTCAGCCTCACAGAACCTCGCTGGAGCTCTTCTCCCAGAAACTCACAGGACACACTGAAGTCATCCCACTGAGGGAGGGATGAGAAGGCTGAAAAAACAACTCTGCAGAGACATGGAAGGCTGAGAAGAGGGCTGGGAGGGAAAATTCACCTGCTTTGGCTGAGCTTATTTTACTCTCCTCTAGGGCTCCTGCAAAAGCAAGTTAAGGCTGCTGGGTTGGCTCCCTATGGTGAGCTCTGCACAGCTGTTACGTGTATTATGTTCTCTTGATCCAGTGTTTCTTAAAGTACTGAGTATTAAGCAAAATACTTGGAAAGTGGCATTTTACCTAGTACAGAACAAAATTATCTAAACCACTGAAATAGGCAGAGGATTAAGAAACACGAGCTGGGCTCAGTCTTCAGGAGCTAATTGAACAAAAACCAAAACAACCAAATCAACACTGTCTGCAAGTTCTGGTGGGGTGAGCAGTGACAGTCCTGTCACTGGGACCACGAGCACTAGCTCAACTCAAGTAAGCTGGCATAAAACTGTAGATGAGGCAAGTTAAGTAACTCAGACTGATCCTTGAAAGAACCAAAACACAAAACATTAACTGTGCATTATCAGTGGGAAACTGGAAAACCCCAGTTGCTCCAGATCATGCTGCCTCAATCACACAAAAGGTCCTGAAAAAAATTAGCCTGTTCCTCTGGTCAAATGCAGTAAGTACTGCTCCACGTGGGTTTTTGACAACTGACTCAGATAAAGACTTGAAAGATAAGAGAGGAAAGGGAGGGTAAGCATTCGTTAAAGCTGTTCTATGTTATTAATTAGTGTAATCACCTCAAAACAGCGTTTCTCAACTGTGCACAAAAATAAGTTCAGCTCTTGCCAGTTCTCCAATACATTTTCCACGTAAATGCCGAGACGCTGTGCTCATGTTCCGAGAGCTTACCTAAGTATTCTGGAAATTGGAAGGACCTTTTGAAGTTATCCAGAGAAGTAGAATAGCTAAAAGAATGCAATTAATATCACTCTGCTTTAAATGCAACACAGTCAACATCTGTCCCTTGGCAACAGTATTTCTCTGAAAACAAACTCCTTCCATACTGGAAATGAGCCAGAAATAAAAGATTTCAAAGACTCTGAAAGCAGTAAGCAAGCACTTCATTCTTAAAACACCATTCTGATGCACTCTCTTGCTTTAGGAATACTTTAATTTTGCTCAAATAGCTATGATATCCACTGCACCTTAAAAAAAATTGCAAATCTGAAGTTCTCTGAGCAAGTGAAATGCAAATGAGAAAAGCCCTTGGGAAGTGCTTCAAGTCAAGCATGTTTTAATCCCACTGACTGCTGTAAGAGTTAAGAAGCTTTCCTAACTAAAGATTGTCTAATAAATCATTTCTGCTAATGTTTATTACTGTATACTTGTTTAGACTGAACCTCCCCAAGGAAACGGTACTTTAGGGTTTTTGTTTTGTTTGCTTGTTAGTGGTTTTTTTGTTGTTGCTGATTTTTTAATTGGTCAGTGGGAAATTTTTCTTAAAAGAGGAAACTCTAAAAATGGAGAAGAAAAACAAAGAACAAAAACTTAGCCTTCCAATTCTGTACATTATTTAACTGTAGCCATGATCAGAATTCTAGTCTAAAGAGAAAAATATTTTCAAAACACACAACAAACATGATTTTTCAAGTATCCAGTAAATGAGCTGGCAAGCCTACCAACAACATGGTGGGAAAAAGCTGGGGGGAAAAATCATTTATTTTACTCACTTTAAAACAGTCATTATTTAAATAGCTAAAAAATTGTTTATTTTTAATCAATATCTTAAACATCACAAAGGATTTCCAAGAGTTTTGTTGTTATTTTGTTGGGGTTTTTAAAAAAATAATATCCCCAGTATTATCATTAGAGTTTCAGAAGAGCACCACTGCTAAGCACAAAGAATTGTCAAATTAAAAGGAGTTGATTTTTCCACATGGCTTATTATTTTGAAATACAGTCATTATGGTTACAGTGGCTGAAAGTACAATGCTTCCCACTACACAAGCTTAGTTTCCCCACCTCAATTCCTTCCTCTGACCCCTGATTCCAGTGTAACCATCCCCAGTCCTGGGGATTTTCATGAGAGTCTCCCATATATCCCAATCCCTCCAAATATTTTGTAGTAGACTGTTCACTAAGGTATACCTACGTTTCCAAGGATGGCCTTTCCACAACACCCTCTTTTAGATCATGCTTGCCACTTGTCCATATCCAGAAACTGACAGAAAAAAACCTCAGGGGCTGACCTCAATCTCTTTTCACTAAAACAACAAACATATTTCATTTTGTTCGGTTTTAAAATAAATCTATTTTCTCTGTGACGGGTGTCAACTGAAAAGCTCTAAATGCTCCCCTTTTATGGCTCTTCCTTTAAGGAAAAATGACAAGTATAAATGCACAGACTACTGCCATTTTTTCTCTCAAGATCCGACTACACAAAAGCAAAGAAGTCACTGAGTACTGTATCGGACCATCCAGGACCCTATATTTTAAAGTTAAGCATTTTTTAATCAAAATGCATCAAAAAAGAAAGAGCTCTCAAGATTAACTAAATTCTGATGTATTTTTGACAGCACTCACAGGTACTAGTTAACACAGAGGATGGTACAAATATAAAAAGAGAAACCAAAATGAGAAACAGCAAATACCCTCCCAACTAAGCATCCAGGATCTCCAAAGAACAGGTATATTTACCTGTGTCAATTTGCATTCACTAAGAACAAAAAATTCCAAAAAACCAACCACAGAAATTGTAAAATCCTAGCCCAAATTGTTCAAAGACAACACTCCTGACTTCAGTGGAATGAAGATGGCACTCCATAAGCACATAGATTTTGCACACATGCAGCACAGAAGATACCAGGCCGTTACTTCTGTGACCAAGTGCTCCCTCTCTCATCCTTCAAGAGATTTGCTTCAGCTACCTCTTGCTTCAGCTTGAACATCTTGTGAGCTCTCTGGCAGTACCTTGGCAATCTGCACACTGTTTCCCTCTAAAAGATCTGAAAAAATTACCTTTTCACTTCAGTAGTGATGGAAGCAAGCAATATCTGTATTTGATCAGTTTAATAAGCACTTGATATTTCTTATCAATAAAATAGCCGTAAGTTAACACAAGAAGGGTTATATTTCCTTTTGAAGTTTCCAGCTTCAGCATAGAAAGCAGAACCTTACACAGCTTTTTGTACAAAAAGCAAGCTAATACATCAACCCTATTAAAATAAATAATAAACCTGTATTTTTAAGAAAAGGCTCTCAGACTGTGATTGCTAATTAGAGGCAAGGTGATGAGTAGTTGTGCAGGTTTCCCATCCCCCTCGTCTCTCCTCCCAAGATACGTCACTCAGTGATTTCTCCAGAAAAACATCAGTATCCACACCTTTCCTTTGCATTCATTAAACATTTTCATTTGTTCAGTCATAGTACATTCAGATAATATTGTAAATCTTTCCCAGAAGATATGAAGATCCTTTGCAGATAAGATGCTCAATAAAAGTTCACAGATATTATGAGCAAGTTCATCAGCTGAAACCAAGATACTCCAGCATGCTGCAGTATGTTTTAGAGACAAAAAACGGGTATCAAATTCTATATAGACATTGATATAATTTTTTGCAGATGGAGTCACTTGGTCTGTCATTTCCTTCCCTAAACAAAATCAATTTCTTCCCTCCTATTATCCTGCTACAGCCTAGCTCAAATGGCAGAACTAACAGGGTTTCTCAGAGCACCCTTATGGAACCAGGCTTTCTCAAGGTCACAGAGCAAAGTTATGTTAGAATCAGAAATAGGATTTCAGAGTTTCAGACTCTGATCACTGTACATACAGAGGAAAATTAATCTTGTGGCATCTCCTTTCCTACTTGTTCATTCACGTATCTTTGCCTCTGGTTCTGGAAGCATTTCCTATTACCCCTTGTCTGCTCTTTCATGGACTATCTCCTTCCTTTTTGTGATTCCCTTGGTTTTTTTCAGAATTAATCTGCATTTCCCCTACCTGCCCTCTCACAACAGCACTCAGGATGGGTGGAAGCTGACCAGTGTTAACAAACACACACAGTGAACTCAGGTGACTATCCTGCTACTTCTTCTTTTTTCCAGTCTTCCCTGCATTTGCACTGCAGCTACTTTGCTGTCGTGCATGCAAAGGGATTCAAACGCAGCCAACTTGTACCCCAGGCAGCTCATTATAGGTTGCAAGGAGATTTTGTATCTTGCATGGTACTGTCTAAAAAACAGAGTGAGCAGAAAAGCCACTGGATTTAGCACAATGAATATTCACAAGCATAAATCATCAGTGCAGTATGTCAAAGGCCCGGGCTATGCTAATGAATGCTCGAAGCTAACTCCACCAGAAGCTGGCTTGCAGGATTACAGGGAGTAGGGTAAAGGTAAAAGAAAATAAGTTTTCCCTTAATTAATCAACACAAAATTAATTCAAGCATTGTGCACACAGATAGTACAGGATATTATTCAGTTCTATAAAGATAATTAAAGATACAAAGGATTTAAAGCTTGCAGTTCTCTTCAAAGCTCTGTGTTTTCTGAAGCTTTAACTGAAGCACTGAAGTCTATGCCAAATGTACTTTCCTAGTAGCTTGAGAAATAATCTGGTTCTTGGTAAACTAGCTACTTTTACTCTAGAGAGATAAAATTCAAATATTCCTTCATACAAGAAACTTCATGTTGAAGTGCAGAGTTAGGCGTGTGCCTCCCTGTGGGTGACACCAAGCTCTCTTCTCATGGAATAACCACAGGAACAGCAGGCAAAAATACAAGATTAGGTAGCAGTGCGTGGGCAGAGATAATCGTATGACAAAAAAGAACAACAATGAAAGACATAAATCACTAAAAAGGTATTTTTGGACTTGCAAGCCCAAACTGACACAGCAGATTAACTGAAATTTTGTATCTGGAACAACCACCCAGTGTTATTACAGAGACGGCACATATTTAAAGTGGATCTCAGATAATGCCTGGTTGTTTAGCCAAGTACAGCATTCCTCCCCAGCACACGCACTCAGACCATCTGATCTGTCCTAAATATTTATCAGTGGTGTTGGTTCAGAGCACTAGGAAATGACATGTCCTGCTCCGCACACATTAGCACTTTGTGGCTGCCATTACAGGAAACAGCCGTGTGCTCTTGGAGCACCGGGACGGCCACCTCGAGCACTTCTCTGGGATTCTCCAAGAGCAAGCACCACTGAGCTTCTTTCTCCCTGCTTGGCCACCACTAAACTTCAGCGACATCTCCCTTCACACAGACACGGGAATGAATTTTTGCTGTCTCCCAGCTGCCACCACCCCAGGGCTGGAATGCAGTAGTTATTAGCATACAAAATCATTTATGCCAAGTAGCAAAGAAGAATGCAGTATCTACTTGAATATGGAGGGGAGGTGTAGGCAGCAACACTGTAATTATTCAAAGCAGAATTTGGTCACAGACTGCACCCTTATCTCCTCTTAATGGTGTTTTGAGACCTTTAAACAAGTGGTTAGGACTTCTCTTCTATGACTAATCAAAAAGGATTCACTGCATCCAGCAGCCCAGAGCTTCCTATCGTAAAGGAAATTGATTCATGATTATCTCTGGAGGAAGCAGGCCAGCTACCAAACCCTAGACACCACTGCTTACATTGCTGGGCTTCCCTTTGAAGAGCTCCTGGGGAAGTCTTACCCATGTTTGATATCATTTATCCTGCAAACCCTGTCAAAAATACAGCTGTGGTAGCTACCTTCTTAAAAGGTAACCCCAAAAGTAGGATTCAATCCAAAGGAAAAATACCAGTTATCACAAGAAAAGCAAACAGGACAGTTTCAGAGATGCTTTCGTACACTGAATGAGTTGAAAGTGTTTTCATGGAATGGGTATGGCTGCTGTCAGATCCAAGAGCCAGTTATCTGATGCTGGGCTTCCTGCACTATTTCTGGAACCAAGAAAAGTTGTGGAGGGATGGGAAAACTCCCTCTTACACTTCACAGAGTGAGGAAGTTGAAGTACAGTACACAAGCCCACAAAATGGTGGTTTATATCACACATGAAATAATAATTAACAAAATAAATAACTTGTATCATCATTTATCAACTCCCATATCTTGTTTAGCTCATACTGCCTTGAAGTGGAAAATGAGGTGACGATTAGGATTACATGCAGCATGTTTGGCTGTGCATTCCTTTTTGTCAGGGGAGAGGTGCATGTTTTTGTTTGGTTTGAGCTCTCACACACAATACTGTACACATACACCACTGGCAGACAGTATCCTGCATGCAGCCCTAATCACTGAGGAAAACAAGAACAGAAAAAAATAACATTAAAATAAGATTTTGCACAGACACACACAAAAATCAACATGAGAATCTGATCTTTGAAAGAAAAACTTGGGGAGAAGAGTGATTAAAATTACAACAAACCAGATTTTTCATAGACCTAATACAAAGATGGTATTTACTGACTTTTTTTTTATTATTTTAAGCCAGGTAAAGAATGCACAAGTGGTAAGAAAGATGAAATCAAAGCCGTAACTTCTAATCCTGAGCAGAAACCTCAGCTTTCACAAGGCGAACAGGTTAAGCAGGCTATACCTCTGGAGATACATCCACAAGCTGTTCCAGCCTGCCTCTCCCAGAACAGGTTGTTCTGAGGCATGGATCAGCCGACCGAAACAGGTGAGGCTCTTGTCTCAGCCCAAGTGCCTTTTCATATAAAATCAGTCTGGAAAGCAAGAAACACTGTTTATTTCTGAGCGCACTCTGTAGACGTAGAATTAAATAGTGATCCTGAAGATAAGACCGAACACAAAACTGTCGTCTGCTATGCACAAGGATAGGAAAGAACAGGAGGGGACAGTGAGCTTCTGAAGTGCAAAATGGGCACGAAACAGGATTACTGAATATCAGTTGAAGAACGCTGATTTGTACTGTATGGAGCATAAGGAAAACCCTGCTGCAATCTTGGCATCTGTAGCATTTGCATTGCAACTGCATCTCTTAAAAGCATCATTTTAGTAGTTTAGTTGACTTCTTTAGCATTAAGAATTCAATCTATCACTTCCTAATATTATCTCATTACCACTGATCTCACCATCATCAGTCTGTAATCACAGTAATAGCCAACTTCTAACAGAACCAAACAATGCTGAAAAATGTTAACATGGACAACATACAAGTGCTTTTCCTGCTTTGTCTAATGTTTTTTTCGATCATACAAGAACATCTTCATTTTCTCTCAGGGAAAATGACTGGCTGTTAAAGATAATTTGGACAATTCATGCATACTGTTAGCCAACGTTACATTCAAGTGAATTACCGTAACCCTTGCTCTCCATTCCCTTCTTAAAAAAAAAAAAGAGGGGAAGGGGGAGACGCCGCTTCACGTGTTGCATCTTGCAAACTATTCAGGGACAGAACCAGGTCTCCTCTCATGCAACTGCATATTATCCCACGCAGTTGAGCTCTCATCTTGATAAGGATCCTCCAGATGATAGAGACCCAGGTTTTCAAATATAAATACCTGACTCTGATAGGGCATGCAGATAATTACATCATTTTGCACAGAAGCCTCAACATTATACACTGAAGTTTGGGCACACAAGAAAATTGCAGTCAGCTTATAATACCACCTAAACAGGGTTTCATTCTTGACACAGAAATAGTTACTTTCATGTTTCCAAGGAACAGATGGTATCACATGGTTTGATAACCTACTTTCACATTCTTTGTTTATAGTTATTCAGTCAGTTTCATTTATTAAAGTTAGTGGATCCGGGCCATGAAACCTCAGTTTTATTGTCTCTGGTTTAGGTGATGCTATGGTAATCATCCCGGTAAAAGCTTGGATGTAACAAGAGGACTCAACTGAAAGGCATGATTAAAAGCCAAATTATTATTTATGAACTAAATCCTAAAGCACCTAGACTAAACACCTGCAGGATTCAGCAGGGACTGTTAAAGGAGGAAATACATTTCCATCTTCAAGCGACTGTTTTGTTTTACTCCAAGCCTTCAGAGAGAACAAATACTTGCAATGGGAGGTAATATCTTTTACTGGACAAACAGATACAACTGTGGAAAACAGACAAGAATTTAGCACTAAGCCCCCTTCTACAGGTCTCAAAAGTTTGGAGTTTTTTCCCTTCAAATAGATCATTTGGTCTAAGTAAATTAAATCTTTCCTTATAAAATTGCTTGTCTTGTATCTTTAGCCAATACAGTTATGAACTGTGTAACCATCTTGCAAGCTTTTTAAAATGTTGTTTCTAAAAAAGAAATTGCTTCTCACAGTACAGTCGCTGTACAGATAGATCAGGGAACAGTCAAAAACTTTCAAATCTTTCATATTATGTATTCTCTTTCTAAAAGTAGATGATAACTGCAAGCATGTTATTTTTGAGATTAAATGAAGCAATTCCAGAATAATCAGCTAAATGAGAGCTTGCACACAGATACTCAGTGAAGTACAAATTTTTCACACCGATTTCTCCTCTTTGGTTGATCTGCAGTTTCCTGTGAAAACCCTTAGAAAAGCACTTATCATAAAAGGAAAGAAAAAAAGAAAATGAGAGAGAATAGAAACGCAAGTGCCACAGTGTTGTATAACACACAAATGCAATACAGGCATCATTTCTGCAATAATGCTCAGCACTTAGTGGAAAAATTTCTGTTAACAATATCCACAGGGACACACAGAAACATCTTGAAATTGAGACTCTGCACTTCCAGCTGCAGCAGTGCCAGCGTTCAGGGCTACAGCACTGGCAGCTTAAGGAGACACCAGGCTGCTGGGCAGTGCAGCACATTACATTCATTTTTTTCTACTCCCACTCACTCCACATTCTTCTTACTTGACTGTGCTTCCCTTTGCCCCATTTATTGCTTCACAGCTCCTGCGGAACTGCCCCCAAAGCCTAAAATAGTCCCTTCATTTCTTCCTTCCTCTTCATTTCCAGCTTCTTCCAATCCTTTCCCTCCTCTCCAGAAGTCCTGCTACAGCCTACCTTTTCTAGATCATTTTGTGGTTTTGCACTGCTAAAACTATTTTAAACAGCAAGCATTTCGGGGCAGGAAATGTCTTACCACGTCTGAAATACTGTGTCAGTGATGACAGCATGTGCGGGCACACAAAAGCACCACCTTCACCTAAACCGATTTCTAACATTGATGAGGGCACCTATATGCACATTAAAGAAACAGAAGACCCACTGGCTTTTCCAAGTAAGCCAAAGAACACCAAACAATGAAACCACTTTGAAAAATACATTAAATGTATTCAGCTAAAGTCAGTTCTGTTTGGATAAACAACAAAGAAAATGAAGCCCAACACGAAGTTGACAGATTTTCTTTCAGATCATGTGCTTTAAACTTCGGGTGAACAGAAGGAAAATAAAGTAACCATCAATTGGGTAGGGCATTGTAATTGAAAATGGTAATGTTGCTGCAAATACATACTTCATAGACAGATTGAAAAGTGCTAACTGCTGCAATACTGTCTTAAGTTTGACACATTTAGCTGTGCTGATTGTTCCCAGTACATGAAAAGATTTCAAAGTACAGACTTTAAAGCTCCTTTGAGATCTAGATTAGAATAAAAACGTGTGTGCTGTAATATAGTTGTGTTACACTACATTCATTGACATGACTGCCATAATACGGGTGTAAGATACATTGCAGGACCCATGGGGACAATCACAGATATTTAAGAAGTGTGTTAGAAAATAAGCACACACATAAACGGATCGGGAACATACAGTTGAAATGTCCCAGTAGTCAAATACAATACTTACACAACTAAATTCAGTGGACTGTAATTCTCTAAGAACTGGCTAGCAGCTGACATGGAGAACTTGTAAAGAAAGGAGTCCTGAAATACAAACATCCATCATTTGTATTAAGCAATTCCTTATAAGGCTTATAAAGCTTGCATAAAGTAGTATTCTTAAGAAGAATTAAGGTAATTCTTCTCAATTACAGGCAAAGAGAAAAAGGGAGCCTCAGTGCATGTCTGCATATTTTAACATACTTGAAAAAGCAATAGTTGCCTGGTTTCCACAGCAGTCACCAATAGCTTTGGCTTCATGTCTCCACTATCTCCAACTAGATTGAGAGACTGTGATGGTTCAGTTTCACTTCCATTCTTAAAGCAGGGCTTCAGAAGGGGAGGGGAAAAATAACGGAAAGAACATTTTCTTTTCTGTTCTGTTAGCACATGTCAATGTGTATTTACACAAGGAAAACGCAAAATTCGTGCGTGGGATATGCGTGTCCCTTTTTTTATACTATAAGGGAAGCTCAAAGCTGACAAGAGAATGCTAAAATCATAGAAGTTAATTTAAAGTCTCAGAAAAACATTTTGAAATGTGTCCTTCAAGACATTGTTAAACATTCTCTCCTAATTTTCCTCTTCCCAAAGTAAAAATGCTTATGTGATATTTGTCCTTCGGACTGAACTCTGCAGCTAGCAGGGGTTTTGAAAAGTGTTGCAAATCCTTTTTCTCTTGAACTTGGAAGTGACCTATTAGCATTCTGACCAAAAACCCGCACGTTTGAAGCATGAAGCAACTAAAAATACCGTGCAAGTTGCAATTTGATGAAATGTTTGAGGCCACAAACCTGAGCCCTAAGTTTGTACTAAAAGTAAAAAAAACCACCCAAAAACCAAAACCAAAAAACCTTTTTGTTACACATTACA
>VYZQ01009033.1:26964-66690 GCA_013400655.1 Mystacornis crossleyi
CTCCAACACTGCAGTGAAAAAAAACATGTATATGCACACACCTCACTACATCCTACACACAAGCATTTACATTTGTTTGTTTATATTTAAATAAGCCTGTCATTTTCCATTTAGGAAATGTCACATAGTTTTCTCCCCAGTTTTAGGATACTCTTTTTGTACTTCTAAGGTTAACTTGTTACCTTATTCTGCCTAAACTATAAGTAGTCTGGCTATTAAAGAGGTTCCTTAATTCACTCTACTTTTTGCAGAATGGAAACTTCAGTTATCTTAACTAACTTTGTCTATGTAAGGCTGTAATAATTCAAGAGAAATTTTACTAAACAGAAAAGGAAATATGACCATATGTAGAAAGCAGATGCATGCACCTACATACTCAGTCCTCCTTGCCCCAAAACTGAACTCCACATCACTTCACAACCCACTACACACAGGTACATACACCAGAAATTGGTTCCAGATACATAAAAATATTTGCAGGACTTTCACGACAGCTATCTTTACATCTGAAGGATTGCAAAAACATATTGCACAAAAATAGGGAGCAAAAGCAGCAATGCTTTCTCATACTCAAAATCTCAAAACTTAAGGTCAGTATCACAACTGGTTCTGTGGTTTCAAGTAATACTATAACGATAAACTAGGACTTGGACAGCATTAAAGCAATGCCTTATTCATGTCCTGAACAGCAAGTATAGTGGTCCAGGAGAAACAGACAGAGATCAGAAAAGCCCCTCTATTTCATTTGACAACCATTGAAAAAGCAGAGTGTAGGGAGAGGATCCAGAAAGCACATAAATCAGGTTTGCTATGATAGCAACACCACAGGATTTATGCTCGTGGGTTTCTAGCTCTTAGACTACGACCACATATCATGGCCAAGACTCTGAAAACTGGGTGCACAAATGTGGCCTCTCTATGGATACAGCCCTGGCACAAAGAAGCACAGAGGATGTCTAAAGTAGTATGACAGAAAACATACAAAACCACACTGGTGGAAGCAGAGGAAATAATTTTCTGTGGATGGCAACCACCATCATAAGACTTTGCTTGTGACTGATGAAGTAAAATTAAACCAGAAGATTTCCAGGGAGAGAGTACAACCCAGAATTACAAAAAAAAAAAAAAAAAAAAAAAAAGGAGGCTTTTGGGAGAAAACTGGGGGATTCCTCTTTTGCATACAAGAAGANAGTAAAAAAAGAATCTGTCTTTTGAAATCTCAAAAATTTCACATGTGTCTAGGGTCATTCTTCAGGGTACAAACTACGACAGACCTGCAGTGGAGCAAGATCTTGCTTTCTACTTGCCAAAAGCCCGATCAGTTTATCTGTATTGATTGTTTAACGATTTAGACTACGATTCATACAGTATTTTCTTTTCAGTGCTAGGACAGTAACTACATGGATCTGTCAATGTATTGTAACTCTTCTCACATATGGAGAGTCAAAGTTAAAGCAATTTTTGAGACATCAGAGGAATGGTAGGTATCACAGTGTGTTCTACAGTTATCAATTCATTGTAAGCAAACAACACACTATGTTTTAAAAATAAAGCAAAAAATTTAGTTAAGAAAATTCAGAATAAGAACAAACAGCTGTGTCATTTAATGGTGCAAGATGATTTAGTATAGGCATAAAGGGGAATAGATTTTCAGGATTCAGACAAGAATTTGAAAACTCTTGGAGAAAAGACTCCTTCTCAGTTTTACACTCCTATGTCAAAAAAATGTGAAAATACAATCACAAGTGCATCAATTAAACTCTTGGTATTCAAAACGCTGACCTAAAGTTTTCCACTGGAGCTACTACAATTCAGACCATTAATGTAACTTTAACACATACCAAGACTTCGGGACAAAAATCCTTTTGATGTGTTTATTGACACTTACTACAGACAANCTTGGGAGAAATCTGGGGAATTCCCTGTTTCAGATAAAGAAGAGGAAACAATAGCTGTAATAGAAAGCCAAGGATCTACTTTAAAAAGCAGATGATGTTCATGAAGTACTGCCTGAACTGGTGAACCTTCACAATAAAATGTCATCATCTAGTGGTGTGGTGTAAGTGCAGGACTGAGTCAGAAAGCCTGACGTTTAAGACTGAATCGCATCTCCTGTGGTTTGGCGAGGTGTTGTTTAGGACAAATTTTTCACAAGTGATTCTCAACTGTATCTGGCACCTTTGTTCTGAAATATATTTTGCACAGGTGCTAGGCACCAACTCCCATGTAAAAACACTGAGCACTTTAGCGTCCAAGGGCAAGGGAATCAGAGCTGCAAAGCATCTATAATTAAATTCAGCATAAGCACACGTTCAAATCGAAAGGACTTTTAAAAGAAGTCCTCCCTTAATTGGTTAACTCTTCAAAATAGCAGACTGGTAATCACTTAGATAACTAAGTGATCAGGGACAATTGAAAAAAAAAAACATTTTAAATGTTCTATGCGTGCAAATACGTAAGGTTATCTTCAGCTATAAAACCTAAGACTCAGGCTCCAAGAGGAGTTTTGATGGCATTTAGACATCAAAGTCCAAGAGATCTGTCCTTTTGGACGTAACCAGACACATTGCAACTCTCATGGTTTATGTCACATTTAAGCCTGTGAGTACAGAGTTGGTACTTCTATACCTAAGCCTGTTTAGGGGCTTGATTCAGTAGGTGTGAGTTTATGCTCTGCAGGGATTTCCACTCAGAGCATGCTGTACATGTATTGGAAAGCACATCCACAACAGTAAACACTGTTCTGTAACCCTCCAGGCATTTCAGCCTAAGCAATGGAGAAGCCCAAATTCTAGCAAGACAATCTCTATATTAAGAGAATTGAAATCCCTTCCTCTTAGTAAAGCTCTCAACCCACCGAACAAAGCAATGAGGAGATAATTTCTACCTCTCCCTCGAAGGCTGTGTCACTGCAGAAAAAACCCCACAGGATTCAAAGGGTCTTGAAGAGCTTCAGTCCCTGCTCCACATCAAACAGGCATTAGATAAAGTGCAGGAACACCAGGCAGCTTAAGTGTTCCTTGGTCAGAAAGACAGTAGCTGGGAATCCTGGTATTTAGCACTTAAGCTCATCTGTTTATTGTATATAGAACAGAGGCATCTCAATCTAAGTTTAATGGCTGTTTTGCAGGCCAGGACTTAGATTCCTGTAGCTCTGGCATGATGATGGGCTGCACCGCAGAAATCAGCCCATTTCTGCATCTGCCTCCAAATATGCTGCAGCATTTTTTTGTAAATCCACACAACTCCCAAACCTCCCAAAGCGAATGCTGATCACAGGAAAAACGTGACAATTCAGTCCTCTTGAGCTGCCGAACCAGGTTTCAATTATCACAGTTTGGAATTTTACAATGACACTGCATGATCAAGCACAATTTAACTGGATTTTCATTTGTTAGTTAGATGAGCTCCTATCCACTTCTGTACTTCCTCAATTCAGACAGTGCAGAAATTCAAGCTGTGAAGACAACACTGGATTTTGCAATGCCTTCAGGACTTCAAAAAATATTTCAAATACATCAAAGTGGTCAGATAAGTTAGTACTCAATAGGAAGTTGTTTCTCGAAAGGAAATTGCAAATTTCAGTCAAAGAGGAAGATGGAGAGTTAGAATTAACTAACTGTTCCAAAAACTTCGGAAAGCAGGAAGGGCTTGTGAAGGTTGCACGAAGAAATTGCACGCAACCACATAAACAAGCTCAGTTTAGGACTATATAAGTATCTTAGGAATATGTCTCCAATTAAAAAAAACAAAAGAACAGAAAACACTCTGAACTTTCGAACATTCAAATATCTAGTTTTCACTGAAGATCAGGGATTATTTCATATTCAGCCAGCAACAAAGCAATTGGTATTTCAACTTGGCCAGTTAATCCTTTTAGTGTAACCAATGCTTATACCCAGTGTCCACATTGCGGGCATCTGGGCACAAGTACAGACAGGGCAATGGGCTGGATGGGTTTTTAATCTGTCCTACGTAGCCATTCTAACAACTTTTCTCTGCAGCCTGTAATGCTCCTCTGCAGCTAGGGAGAGGGGCATCCTTGTAGGGTCATTTAATAAAAGAAATTATATTGGCACTGAGCAAAGACTATGTTCTCTACCTGCTCAGCAAAAGATACTTTGCCTTTTTTGCCCCAAAACACCCACTTCAAGCTGTAACTCTTGGCAAAACCTTTCCATTTACCTTACCTGAATGTAAGTGGGAATGTGCCCAGTTCACAGACAGTTTTGCTGTAATACCGTGATAGTATGGGCTTGGCACAATTACATCATACACATTATCTTGGCAGCCAGGCAGCAGCAGCTCCACCAACTGAGCTCAAGGCCAAGCCATCAACAGTTGTGCTGAATGAGTTGTCTGCACATTTTTACAAAGGCTCTTCCATTTCTTATGTTTGCTTTAATTTGTTGCCCTTATCTTAGTGTTGTACCAACATCCCTATGCAATATTCGTGTATACGCAGTAAGCTGTGAGAAAACATGCAGTAACAGGCAACAAACTCTAGCCTTGTCATGATCCCTTTTGCAAACATGATGCTCAGAATTTTTCACTCACAGGGAAGTAAAATAGACAGTGCATAATTACGACTGAGAACTCTGCCAGGTGCATGTGTGCGTCTTAGAGCCACAGGTCTGCTCACTTCTGAATTCTGGGCCCTTCCATGTGAGATCAGTTGCTATAGCACAACCCTAAGCTCTTTTTACCCTTCTTAAATAGTATTCTCAGCCATTTTCAAGCCTTCTCCCAGCAATGTTTAACATTTTAGCCTGAAAGTAACTTATGTTAGTTTCAGCGATGACAACAAAAATAAACCATGTGTGCCACCCTGTGCAATCCATGTATCTGGCTGCATTTGACAGAACTACCTTTCTGGTGGTGGCCCCTCATTATGTGGCATCTGCCCCTCCCTTTCCATCTCTATTCTTCCTCTTGAAATAAAAAAAACCCCAAAGAACAAACAAACAAACAAAACCATATCAGGCAAAACATGAGACACAACAGAAGCAAGTATTGGAAGCAACTGTATTTCAACTAGAGCAAAAGATTTCTTTTAAAAATAGCTGCTAGCATAATTAAGGTCTGCAAGAAATAGCACTTATTAGGCTTTATTAAAGTCACAGCATTAACACCAGAGGTGGAGTATGTGAACTAAAAAACTGGTATGTTAGTTGTGGCAGTACATTTTCTTATTTTAAGGATGAATCCCAACATGCCAGAAATTAGAGACCGCATTTGGCTTGCACGAAGTGAACATCGAGCAGCCCTGCTGTGTCTTTGGAGAGCTGTGAGGACAAGGACACCTCGCTCATTGCTCAGACAAAGAGAGGCTTTCTGGAGGCCGTGCCTCTGAGCTGTGCATTGAAACACTTGCTTTCCACACCCATCAGTAGCTTTAGCAGCCCAGACAGACTAAAAACTTCTCCCCACGTCATCAGAGCCACATTCACCTTCAAACCTTCGATACAACAGCGGAAGAAATCCATTGAATGCTGGCAAAATGATGAGAGGCAGTAAGAAGAGACATACAATAGTGTCCTTGCAGACTCAGAACCAGAAAAAGGAACTTTCAGTAACGTGTCTCTTTCCTCTTCTCACCACCCCCCCCAAAAGTAAATCACACAGCCATGTACACTCCTGCACAGTGGCTTTAATAGGCTGAGTGATTAAAGGTGATGATGATGACTATGGGCCATACTATGCATCTTTAGAGGGTTTTCAGTTCAACACTGAGGGGCCAAATGGGGCTACTGTGTATCTAAAATAGTTTAGTCTGATTAAAGGTGTAATTATATAGTTAGTCATAATAGCTGCCATACTTTAAAAGAAACCCACCTCTCCTTCAGGGGAAGGGAAGGAAATTATGCTACTTTATTCATTCAAACACACTCTCAGTTAAATTCAAATACAGCATGTGGACTAGATAAATACAGTGACACACAGCCACAAACACTTAGTAATCCAAGATAGAACAAGGAGATGAATCTCAACCTATAATCTTCGCAAAGGGAAACCAAATCTTATGATTAAGAGTTCTGTCATATCTGTGCAGGTATCAGTGGAGGCTGCGTGTTTTCTTCTCAGCTGTCATAAGAAATTCATGCTGGTTTTAGGGCCTAAATATGAGCAAAGGCATTGCAAACACAGGGTCTGACACAGAGCTTAAGAGATTTATGTGTTTATACGGTTAGCACGGAACTTCTCTGGATATCCCCACAGCAGATTTGCTCTATTATTGTTACTTTCAGCAAATCATCATTGCAGGTCTGCAGGAATAATGACTTTTGTCCAGAAGGAGTTTCCTCAGCTTAGGACACCTTTCACAGAGAAATAGGTGATCTCAAGTCGCCTCTGCTATTCTAGTATAAGACAGGGTGGAGGAAGGTAATTTCTGTATGCAGTTATACCTTTTAAACTAATGGTTCTGGTTACACAGGAGAGAGATTGAAGAAGAAATGCACAATAGACAAGCTTTAGTTTTTCACCGTTTTTTTTTTACTGACACACCGAGTCCACCACCGAAGCCATTTAGAGAACCTTGCCCAGCGAGCACTGCCTCGAGACCCTCCACGAGATTCAGTTTCCCAAGGAGACAGACACAACACAGACCTACTTCACCTGGACGCAAAGGAGGGAAAGCACAGTCTACACAACATTCTGATCCACAGCAGTCTCAGCCCCCAAACCAAATGACAGAACCAGGCTGGATAAAACACACGTCCCATTTAAGTGAAAAAATACAGGGGAAGGGTGAGAGATACAGGAAAAGAAATGTCATCCTTGCCAATAAAGTTTCCAGCTATCCACATGGACACTTGTACACTCTCTGAAAAATCTACCTCTGGAATAAAACACTTAGAGCATTTGGTGTGTGCTGAACAAATCTGCTGAGTTTCCTGTTTAACCTTCCTACTCTCTCCCACTTTTATTTTTTCAGCACTGGTGTTAGAATTTTGAAACATTCTATATTTCAACAACTGAACATACATTCCCCACACTAATCATTTGATGAGAGAGAAGGCTGACCAAGACCCAGCTGAGGCATCACACTCCACATAATTTGTTAAATAACACAAAGATAAATCATCTTTATATGTGCAGTTTTTAATCAGCATCCTTTGCCCAACATAGCTCAGCGGTCAAGTTCCAAGAACAATTCTGAGTCCTGTCATCTCATTTTTTTCCCAAGTATTCTCTCATATGATCCTGTAGTTACATCACTGCACATCCCTTGAGCTAGATTTCGGTATCTTTTACATGCTATCTGCTATTCTTCAAGTTTTTACACACTTGATAAGAGCAGAAAAGATAATTGAAAATATACAAGAAAACATTTTGCATCAACAGAACTATGCGAGAAAAAAACCAACAGACTAAGACACGCTTAAAGCAATAAAATAACAAAATATCACATACAATAGTTTTATGGGAAGGAAGGATGAGAAAATATTCTTTTCCAGATTTCACACCATTTTCTTCCCCCATACACACCCAAACTGGGTGAGGTAGGAAGCAAGAAGAGTTTCTTGTTTCTTCTAATTTTGCCCTGAAATGTACTTTAAGTAATTGCAAGTGAGTGACACCTAGTGATGAACACAAATCTGATCATCCTCCACTCTCCCACACAGAGAAGATAACCCAGCAAGCACCAACAGGTAACTCAGGAGTGGGTGTTGAATCATGGGAACCTGAGACTACTATGTTTCTCTCCCTTAAAAGCCAAATATCAAGTGAGCCAAGACCTAGAAACTTGGTGCACAGCTAAAAAGAATAAAAATAAAATGGCTAATCTGTCCAAACGAGAGATGGTGAAAACAGATCTAAATCATGAACTGCAAATTCACTTCTCTATTCTCTTCCCAGAAAATCAGCTCTCTCTGGAAACACCAAGTTTTCCCAGAGATCTCATTCTTAATTAAAAATATATATCCCAGAAGCAAACAGGAAGAATGGGTTTCTCATTAAATACTAAAACATCAACAGCTGTTTTAGAGACCAGTTAGTGATGTCTCTGGTGTTACAAACGCTGCCCTGTTGTAAGGATGTTAGAAGCTTGTCAAAGACTCTTATTTTGCCAGTAGTTCCAAAATTATTGCTCACAGAGCAGTTACTGGAAGTGAAGGGGAGGGGATCTAGTGTGATTTCTGGTAGGGTTACAGGAAGGAAAAGTATGCTGCTATGCAAAGTAGCAACAAAACAGTCCCCTGAAAGGGAAGCTGGAATAAAGGGACTGAGAAAACTGGTCTGATTTTTTAACACCATGACATGGGATAATCCTCTACATGGGAAGTTCACCCCGACCAAGAGATTCCTTTGCTTAATGCATTTTTTAAGAGCAGTCCAAAGCTTCAGAACTAAGACAGCAAACACAAAATCCCGTAGGAAAGGGAAGTGATTAATCTAGCACAGCCATTGCCGCTTCTACATACTTTGTGCCATTTCATCTTTTTCTGTCATGAACAGGATTGTCACTGGAAACTCAGGAGTAGCTCCTGCTTTAAAGACACAAAGTCTTTACATCATGATGAAAAGCCATCCAAGGACAGGAGAGAAAAAAAAGAAGAAATAATAAAAATCAGTGGGCAGAGGAACACATGCTCCAACTTGCAGACCTTGTTCTGCTCAGTAAACCCATGGCCATCTCCTTTTCTCTCCTCACAGATTCATGCGAGGTCAGGCTATTTTTTTTTTTTTTAATCCCTCTGCAAACATTAAGGAAAATCCAAAAGCCTGTAAAATTTAAAGCCCTGAAATCCCAAGCTCTCTAGAAAACTAACGCAAGAGAGCCATCTACCATGCGAAGGCAGGACTGTCGGGGCTGGGGCAGCAAGGGCCGCCGCTGAAACTTATTTGAATGAACTTGACCCAGGTTGGCGGGCGGCCAGCGCCCGACGTCACCCCGTGACTTAACAGAACACAGTGTTCTTGGCACCCGCACAAGTATGTGTTGAAATCCACGCTGGAGAGGGAGAGAAAAAAAAAAAAAGTCACTGCATGTTTCAAATTAATAAAGGAAAATGGTAATGGAAAGGTAATAAAACGCAAAGGCGGCATTAGATGTTTTTAAATGTATCTGCTGCATTTCCCCCCCCCGCCCCTTATTTATTAGTTTATTCATTACTGGTGTTCCCTCGTGTACCAGAGGCTCGGCATACGGGTAGTTCTCCCCAGGACGAGCCCTTCCCTGTCCAAATCCCGTCCCACGCGCTCTCCCTCTCACCTCTATCTGTGCCCTACCTGGAAAATTCCAGTGCAGCACTCAGCCAGGCAGTGAGGGCAGACAGCAGCTGCGTTGCCAGGGCTGCCCCTGACTCAGCCCCTCGCCCAGCCCTCACCCAGAGGCAGCACAGCAGGCACCCCAAGCCTGTCGGGGGATGATCGGTGACACAGTTATGCCACTCACCAATGGATTGTGCTAACACCTTGTCACGAGATGACAAGCACACAAGTAGAAGCAGGACAGGCAAAATAAACTTAAGGAACCATGAACTCTATGTGCTTCCTCCACACACCATATTGCTATTACTTCTCTTTTCTGCATTTCCTCCCTCCCAGACTACCCCTCTTTCTCTCCAAAGCCAGGCCTCAAGTCCTTTTCTTTCCTCTTGCCTGTCACCTCTTATCTCACTGATGCCCTATGCTCCTCTTCAGTGACCAAGACATTTGACACCCAGAGGTGCAAAATCAAAACCAGCTCACACACACCTGCTGAGGGGACTCTCTGCAGTCACCTCTTCAGGGCCTGCACCAGCAAACACACCGGCATCCTGATGGCACAAGCCTCCAGTAAGGCTTTATAGCCAGGCCATCAGCCACAACAGGAGCGTGGATCCAGTTTTATCCTCATTACCTTCCACACACGCATCCTCAGCCTAGCACCCCATCCATACCCTTAGAGGAACATACAGGAGATGGCAAAACAAAATTTCTACCCTACCTGGACAGCCCACTGCTGCTTCCACCATTTCAGTGCAAACCTGAAAAGCTGCATCAGTTAATATCTTATCCAGTGTTTCACCACCCCTCATCCATCAGCTGAGAGATGACAACATTTTTGTCTAGTTATAGATTCTCTAAAAAGACACGCATCTAGCAGATGATCCACATCTCTGGCCAGTCCTTCCAACATCCTGAGCCCGTGTCGTATGTGAAAGTTGCACTGATTATTTTTCACCTTGACTATTACACACTTGCAACTATAGAAATAAACCATCTGCTAACCAAAGAGACAGTAAGACTTGCACAGGAAGCAATTAGGCACTTTCTGGAGTCCCTGTTCAGTATCACAGAAAACTGTCTCAAAATGCCTTTTCTTCCACACAGAAGTCTGCATATGCCTTTCAAATTAAAACAGTATTAGCTTCAGTACTGTAGGGAAAATAATTCTGTTTTAATTCCCCAATGGTGAAAAAAAGATGAGAAAGAACTCACGTGTTTATGTTTGGTGCATATAATTTCCTGATGCTCCAAATGACATTTTCTCAGTAACTGCATCCTAAAATAAAAAAAAAAAAAATCCTAGAGAGATTAAAAAAAAATACAGTTCTTACACCATTTTCTTTTGCCTTTCTGTGGGATATATCAACAGCACATTGACATGTGAAAAAACCCACAAATGCTAATCAGGACAAAGCAGAGAATGGAACTGCTTGAAGAATGAGTAATTTAAAAACTCCCTATAAATAATCTACAATCTTTTGACACTACCACATATAAGTGAAAATTTTCACAGAGCAAAAGTAAAAACAGTGGACTCAATTTCTAATTTCATCTTTCTATGGTCAGACTCCAGATCCAAAAAGGCACATGCAGCAGAGAAAGTGAATTCAGAGTTTGGCAAGCTACAGGAAAAAAAGGCATTCAAGTAAGAAATACAAAGATTGCTGATGACAAAAATGACAGGGAATTCATAAGACACGCAAATTTCCAGTGACATGCCTTGACTTGATAGTTATCGTTAAGAATCCCTATGGAAGGAGCAGTTCATATTTATTTAACAAAGATGTGCTGGCATTCACACTGTATGCTTCTAAGGTCCAAGCAGCTGCCTGCCCATTCCCCTCCAAACACAGCCAGAAACGCTACTCCTGCAGCAGAGATGGGGGTAAGATTTTCACAGAAGAGGGAAGTTCTTTGGTAGTCTCATGTTTACAAAGGAGTTGACTGGGTTGCCAAGGAGGAAAAAGCCCTGCAGCAATCCTCATACTACATGCTTTGAATACACACAATTAAATTTGTCACAAAATTACAGATGAGTCTTCCGTGAAACTTTGAAAGCCTGCCCCAGTACCCTCGCCTCTCTCCTAACTGGGTTTGGCAAGGAGCACCAAGATACTGTTAAATCTGAAAGTTTGCTCGAGAACCAGATCCACAGGTTAGAGAAGTTTTCTCGAGCCACTCCCAGCTGGCTAGTGGGCAAACCACAGAGAGACTGCCAGAGCCTCCAAGGAGGGCAAAGTTGAGGGCAGGATGTGACACACTTACCGCAATCACGCAGGCTACTTGTCTTCCTAACACCCAGTGTGGTTTACAGCCTCTAAGCAAATGAACAGGACTGTTCGCTCAAAAAGGGTGAGATTAATTTTTTAATGTATTATTAAAGTGTATATTCAATAAAATCGCTTGTTCTTACACCTTCAAATCTGTGAATGGGATATGAGAAAAAAAATTAGTTGGGAACTCTTACAATTAAAAGCTAAACAAGTCCTCATGTTTGGCACCTGACCACAAAAGCCAGCAAGGCCTGTGTTCTTCTGCCCCTCTCTCTCTCTCCTAAACCACACCTCATCTCTCTGGAACATGAAGTCCTCTCATATTTTCATTCGCTGTTTAGGGAATCTCAAGTGATTGGATGCACTTAGCTGCACCAGGACCAAAATCAGGGTAACCTATTCCCTGACTTTTGTATATACTTTTTGAATGAAAACATGCTTCAATTGAAAGTTATGTTTTTATGTAACATACAAAAGAAAAGCCCACCTATGCACAAGTAAGTTTAATCGTAAAATCCCATTTTCAAAGCACAGCTGAATCCTGAGCCATCTCTAACCATGCTCAACTATGTACATATAAAAGCAACCACAACAGCACACAACTACAGCTAGTTACATACCTGCCAGGTAGGAAAAAAATGCAGGCAAGAGGGAACCTTGTATTTTCCTAAATATAAGACTGTAATTTTAAATGAAGGAAGATTGTATCAGATGGGTCATCGTCCTTAAAAAGAAGTGTAAGCAAGATTCAGATACTGAAAAAACACAGAAATACCGTGTAGTTCCGTTAACACGCCAAGTTACTGACTTGGGAGTTGGGTCATTTGCTAATAAAGTGAAGAGCACTTACTGTCTGTAACGTTGCATAACCAGACAACCTAACACATTTGCCTACTTTCTCCTCACCCATTTTTAAACATAGTTAAAATACCCATTTGGAGGGTCAGAGAAAAGAATCTAGGACATATCCATAACAAGAGTGAGTCGTTAAGTGCAGAAGCAACACAAAAACACAGTGACTTCAGAGCAGCAGGAAGTACGGTAGCACATGACAGATACAATCAAATCCATAGGTGAGTAAACCTAGGATAATGCCACAATTAGATTAGTGTTGCATTTCAGCTTCTGCAATGCTTAAAGTCGAAGCATTTTATTTCTATTGCTGTTTTACAACACCCGATCTGTCAGTCCTCACAACGCTTTGGTCTGGAAATGACTTATTAGCAGATGAAATGCACAGAAAATGAGTGAAAGGAAAAACTGTCAAGCTACCTACAGGGCAACACAACAGGATTTACGTGATCTGTGGTTACAATAAATGCAGACAGAGGCAAACAAATTGCGCCTGACTATGCACACACAAAACTCAAGACCTTGCAATTTATTAAATAGAAGTTATTACTGTTTGCAGGAAAGGAGGTAATGTTCCTTGCCAGCTACATATGGCAACATATTTCTAGATGTTTGTTTTTGTTTTTACCAATTACAGCTTAGGGTTGATGTGTGTATGTGTGCGTTTTCTTTTTCAAAAGCTAATGCAGGTTGAGGTATTTTTCTAAAAACAAACATACACACCTGTAGCAGTGATCACATTTTAACCACAGAAACAATGTGATACAACCCACCAGGCTTCTGGATTCTACAGTTTCACAATGTTAAAACAGATTTGTACTCACATCTTACTTAAATAAAATATCAAGTTGGTGTCTTCGGTCTTAATTTCATCCTTACTTCTTGTTAATTTCTTTATATACATAATTATCACCTTCTCCACTTTAATCTTATTGCTTCTGCTTCATTATGAAGTAGTTTGCCTTAGTTTGTCCTCTGTGTGGTCTCTCAGAGTTTTAGCAAGTATTGATTTTCCACTGTATAGTTTCCTCTCTTTCCAACGCTACATAGTTAAGCTCATAAAACCAAACAAAAGAATTCCTTTCTAACTTTTTCCAGCATTGTTTGTTTCGATTTCTGAGCATGCAATTAGTTTAGTTTCACGTAGCAGAAATTAAAACACTATTCTTGCTAGAAACTTCAGAGAGTGGGACTAATGCCTGCCAGAGAGACTGAGGCACCAGGTACAAAGTTTCAGTTTCACTAAACAGAAATAACTGATCAGATTTGCTGTTCATTTCAGATGCAAGCAGCAAACCAGGGCTTCCTTTTGCTTTAATCCCATCAACACTGGCATAATGCCACGTAAGATAACATGTTAACAAGGCTCTGGAAGCTGAGGACTTAAACACACAATAAAGCAGCAATTAAAAAATTGGGGAGATGAAGGAAACCAAGTGAGAACAGCAAGAACAAGTCAGGCCAGAGACTTGTTGAACTCAGCATCCTATCTGGGACACTGGCCCAGGTGAGGTGCAAAAAAGCAAAGAAGCAGGAAGCAAATGAATGCTTCTTCCCTGATACCTCAGAAGTGAGGTGACTTGTAACTCCAGAACTTCCCAAACGAGCATCGTTTGACTTACTAGGCAATTAGATTTTTCTCCAGAAAAAAGTTCAATTATTTTTAAACCAAACTCTGCAGAATTATGGCAATATTGTAGAATTTCTTACATTTTACTTAATGTTTTTAATGCCAGCAAAGAAAGTCACTGTAAGGGACCACAGGTGGGTCACCAGCCATAGAATTCTGATTTAGTCTTTGCGGTTTACTACTGCTACAAAATCTAAAGAAGTCTCAGAAAAGTTAATGACCATTATGCTGAGAACTGTACCAAAACATAAAAAGAAGTGGCAACCTCTGCTCTATGAATTTGTGGCAGATAATGAGCCTAAGCAATGAAGTGCATTTTTAACAAGTCACAGTGCTAATCAAAAAAACTACACTGAAAGATACTTTCCTTGCAGTTCAATCTTACAACACTACCAACACTTGGGGATGTCCTTCAGAACACTTCATTCATCAATTCATTCCAGTTCATTCCAGATCAGGAAAACACAAGCATCTTTCTTCTTTTCAAAAACAGAGCATAGTGCTGCTAATAAGCAGATGGAGAATTTTTACAATTACTGGCTGCAAGTCTCATAAAAATTAATTCCATTTGCTGTTCTTCCATTTAAAATGCATGGTAACAAAGCAACAGAAATTAGCATTCAGTGGTCTCTTAAATCATCCCTCCCTGCTCAAAATGTGAAAATAAACTACCACACATTATATCACCAGCAGTCTTACTTTTTCGGCTCTGTGATGACGACAAGGATCATGACTGTGACAAAGGCAAATGATTGTCGTCTACATTATTACTTCTGACTGTTCAGAGGATCTGGTCTGGACCATGCAAGGCAGAGAGAACACTTCCACCACCACTTTCCAAAATCCTTACTAGTTAATGGATGGCAATTAACATCGGAATAGTATTTGAAAACGCTGAAATTCACAAGCAGAGGATATAAAAAGTTTTGCATCCTCACAACCAAATTTCTGAAGTCACAAGCAACTTCTGCATTAAAAGTGCAGAAATGCTCAAAGTAGTTGCAAAGTTATACACGCAACAAAAAATTATGTTGGGTACTTTATAATAACACAGTGCAAATCCTCCCCCTCAAATCCTACTGTCATTCTTGCCTTCAAAAAGTAAGTTGTACCATAGAAGTGTGGCACAGAAGTTATGCTGTCTTCCAATCCTATATAAAATCATGTTCTAATTTTCCTTTCTATTATATTTCCATTATATCCCAAGTTATGATTTCTTCCACTTACCTCTGAACAAAATGAGCTATGATAACTTAAAATATTTATACTCAGCATCCACAAGGATGATCCACCAAGTAGATATGTGCAATATATTTCACCTAGACTTATTAAAGTGATGAATCAACTCAACATCTTCATTATCAACAAGATTGATACATTTAGGTTTTCTTTCTTTCTTTTTTTTTTTTTTACACATTGAAGAAACCATACCAGAGATTTTGCCACGGATTTTTCCTCTGCTTCACTAGATTTGAGAAGCCATCAGTATGTATGGGAACCATTTATCTAAAATTGTAAAGCCATGCAAAAAGAAAAAGAACTAATTCTCTGCCTTGTTCTGATGCCCACTTAACTACTTTTTCCTCCATAACTGCTGTGGTTAGTGCTAAGTTTTTAACAATTAAATGCTTTTACAGATGAGAAAATCTTTACAGAATCTTTAAATTGTAAGCAATGTAATCCACAAATCAAAAATAATGTAAGGAACAAACCTAGCTCTACTGTTTGCATAGGAAAACTAGACTCAAGTGCATATAAAGGTTACAAAGCAGAGGGGAATAATCACCCTTCTGGCATTTGCTTCAAACTTGTTTCATGTACAAACATTCGTTTTGTTGTTGTTTAAACTAACAGCCTTATCTATCGTCTGGCTCATTGCTTTTTAGCCATGAGAGCAGCAATTATGTCCTATTTTATTTTCCTCGTCCTAAATTTGTACCCTTCAAAAAGTCTACTTAACTTGCTATTTTTTAATCCAACATTCCACCCATAAACTATTTAGGAGAAAATATCTCTCCTTCTCTTCTCCTCCTCCTCCAATTACTACAGACTGAGGCTGATGACAGTTTCTTAGTCCAAAGAGCTGCTTTGGCCCTTCCTTTCCAAACCAGTAAGCAAACACCATACAAAAACTCTTATGTCCTTCCAACACACCACAAATATCTCACTTTATAAGGATGAATCTGTTGAGTTCCGTAAAGGAGGAAGAAGTAAGTCAAAGCTTCTCTAAAGTGTCCTGGTATACAGCTATATAATGTGGTTTTCCAAGCAGCTATGTAAAACTGTTACATTACTGTCCATAATACTGTTAATTCTTTTCTCTGTACAAGTCTGCAAAGAACAGTTCAAAAGGCAACATGATGCTTTATCTGCAACTGCCACAAATAAAAGGTCTTTTTTCTAATTCTGCCTTTAAACGGATAATGCATTATTAGATTGGGAGATTTATTTACTCTTTTTATAAAAGTACTGTTCTCCCATTCTAAAAGATACTGAAGTGTTTCATATCCTAGACAAATCACATTATTACTGGAACATACCAGATTCGCAGCTTGGCAACACCAATTATTCTGTTTTTTACTTTCATGATACTTCAATGTAATTCAACAAATGTTTGTTTTAAAAAACCCAACATAGTGCTTTTCCAATTAGTCATAAAAATTAAAGATTTCAATTAAAAAAAAAAACCAAAAAAAACAGAAGCAAAAAAGCCCAGACTTACCTTTGTACCGCTCCCTCACCCAATCAAGCAAATTAAAGAAACTTAGTCTGTGAAGCTCACTGCAGGGAAACCAAATTCTTCTCTAGACAAGTCTGGCTAGAGCCATCACCCTCTATAAAATCTATGCTGTCTCAAAAGCTCCTCTCCTTCCCTACGTCTGTACAAAAAGCTTTATTAAAAACATGAGGTAAGCACAAACTACACTACGTGAAAGAACACCCTGCAGAAACCACACAGAGCAGCAGGTGGTAGGGAACTACAGCTACAAAGGGTATCCACTGCACTGACCAAGTGGAGACTCATTTGCAACATTGTCTTTTGGTATGTGACTTCTCAATTGCTCTGCAGAGGAAGCACCGAGGGTGGCGATGGTAAAAAGGACAAAATTCATACGTGCTGAAAAGCCTACAGCATACAAACATGGGAATAGCTGTAGGGGAGTCTACCGAGGATCATTCTACCCCCTTACTTTTGTCTCCAACTATGATCAATGTCAGATGTTTAGGAAAGAGTTTAAAACAGAACGAGCATGCAGCAGTGTTGCCACAGAAGAGTCTTCCAGATTCCAGTTTGTGGCTACAACTAGAGGTAAGATCTTCGTATTTAATTCTTAACAGATTTGTCTTGTCTTCCTTGGGTTTGTCCAGTTAGTCTTGAACCCATGTCATCTTTCAGCATCCATATCATCCTGTGACATGGAGTTCGGCAGCTCATACTGGGATGAATCAACTCCATTTTAATGTTGACTCAACCTGCTCGTTTCACTTGATGCCTCCTAGCACTATACAGGACCCAGTCATTTGGTTTACTTCTTATCTATTTATGAGGCATGGGTTTCTTTCATGCCCTCTCCACAGCAATCTCTTTAGGAGGTTGAAGATTTCTATTCTCTAGAATGTTTTGCTTATACCAACTTGCTCTGAAGCTTTTCAAGTTCCACTGCACCTATTTTCCTTTGAATGGAAAGACCAAAACTACTATCCACAAGTACAGTTTGTGTGCAAACTTAAGGGAGTCTTAAAGTTGTGGTGTTTTCAGCAGCCTTTCAGAGTATTTAAAACCCAGAGCAAATCTCGACACTTCTCATACATGACTATTTAGGTCAGGATGAAGCTGCCCATTGCGTTTGCCTTCACAAGCACACAGTTCACAGTTCTCTCTTAAAGTTCCCTTTCCCGTGCACAGGAAGGTGACAAGGTGTCTGCAAAACAGCAACAAGTTTGCCGCAATCAGCGTTTCTAAAGTGCTGCAACCAGATGAGAGTACTTGGTGGCACAGGACTAAAATGTTGTATTAGGCAAGACAGAACCAGCGAACTGACACCAAACAATGGCCAGGTGAAGGTGAATGGGGACAAGCGAATGAAACAGTGACTATGCTGGGAAGAGGAGACAGAGTGGGAGGAGAACGACTGGGACTGAGTCAAAAAGAATGCCACTGTGCTGGGACTGAGCAGTGAATCAACAGCCATGTGCAACAGCTTCTCCATGCGTCCAGGAAGTTGGAATAACAAAGCTCAGCTGAAGTCGTGAGTAGTGGGAAATATATCATATGAAGGAACAATTTCATAACATATTTCCAGAGAGATCGAGGACAAAGATAAAACCATTAGGTAGTCAAGGCTGTTGCCCTCGTCTGAAGGCAAATAGTGTTATCCTAAAGGGGATAAAAAGGGATGGAGCAGGATTGTCTGCAGCTGGCCTATACACGTGTGCTAACAGATTCCTACAGAGCATGCAAAATCCTCTTTAACATACTTTAACATATTACATCTATGGAGCTAGAGACCATGTCCACAGAAAGGGTTAATCAGTCACCAGGGTTGTTAGTCTGGAACATGAGTGTCCTGATAACAAAAGAACTGTAAATCTGAATTGTCATCTACAGATGATTCAGACATTTGTACAGAAACTGCTTATCACAGAACATGACAGAGACCCTGACAAACTGGATATGAGAGGCGTTACATCTTCACACCATCCCAGTCTCTTCTTATTGTCCCCAAGAAAGTCAACCCCTTGCCCAACAACATTTCATACCTCCAAATTTCTCAAGTTCTATTATACACATGCTCAGTTTTATTCCATTTGTTCTGCCCCCCTTTATTCCTCTCTTATCTATCCAACACACTTCCACATTGCAATGGGAGCCAGGAACACAAGTCATGTTCCCCACACCTTGCCATCAAACTGCATTCTTTACAAGCTAAAGATACAGTGCCATGACTTAAAAAAAAAAAACAACAAAAAAACCAAATCAACCACAAAACAAAACCCCAAACAACTGCCTTCTTCCATATATAGATACGGAGGGAGCTTCATCCATTAAAGAGAGATACACAGGAGCGTCATCCATTAAAGAGAAACACACTGGAAAAACCTCAGGAGTTTTTAATAACTATGATGTTAGTTTAGAATACTTTCTAAACTTTGGACTTCCTGTGTTTTCTAAGATAGTCTAAATTTACTGCTAGATCTTCACAATTCAGTACATTCTACAAAGAGCTGCTACACACTAACCCTTACTACAAAAGCAACTTTTCTGTTTTGGTGAATATTGACAAGAAACTCATTAGAAGATGAAGCCTAAATACATGGATAGTTGGATGATTTTGGTACACCTCATGATTTACTTGTTCTACCAGGAATTGGATGACCTTGGACATTTAGGTGTCTTATTTTCACTTAAAAGCCATTTTCTAGGCAGTATTACACATGCGCTTTTTTGAGATAAACATATGCGTGCCTTACTTATACTGCTGCCACAAACCTCAACACCAGTAAGATTCACTTGTGAAAAGATGGAAACTGCAACTGCACCAGGAACCTTAAAATGACATGCAATGCTTTCTTTTCCACAACTGGGTGCAACAAACATCCTTGGTAGTAAAAGAGAATTTTAGTTTCTCCAATATATTCGGTCCATCTTCTGACACCATGAACTGACCAAATGGATGACAGAACCAGCCACTAAAAGGTCCTAAAATTATTTTTAAAGCACAGTGACAACCCACAAGAAAGACTGAACCAAAGGCTTTTAGAGAATGCAAGCCACTAGCCAATCTACTCTGTTCAGGTCTCTTTCCAGAACTACAGTATTTGGAAAGCACGCTTATAAGAAAGAGAAATTATTAAGACTGGTCTTAATGTATCCCACTAAAGTTCTCTTTCATCATTTCCTTCAAAAAGAATTTTCCAACAAATTCAAATCAATCTCTCCTCCAATTTATCCTGAAGACTCCTGAGACAGTTTGGAAGATAAAGTCAGACAAATCAAAACTCAGCAGCTTTCTCACTGCGCTCATGACCCTTTGCAGAGTGCAAAACTACTGGCAAATTATGCA
The DNA here is from genome assembly GCA_013400655.1 of Mystacornis crossleyi. Classification (NCBI taxonomy): domain Eukaryota; kingdom Metazoa; phylum Chordata; class Aves; order Passeriformes; family Timaliidae; genus Mystacornis; species Mystacornis crossleyi. Next base: position 47,004 of record VYZQ01009033.1, read on the forward strand.
TAATAGCAAACAACAGAAAGCCTCAGCAGAGGTGAAGAAACCAGCAAGACAAAAGCCTTTAACTTCCTATTAATGTTGTTAATTCCTCTGGCTTTACCCTCTTTCTCTTTTCAAAGGAGAGCCCTGCACTCCCAGCAGTGCATGCTCCGCTCGTCCCTGTAGCGTCTCCTGCTGCAGCACCAGGCAAGCCACCAACAGGAGACAGACGAGACCCTCTTTCTTTGCTTCATCTCTTTAGATGGAGCTCAAGGCCCTGACAGGGCACAGATACTGCTTTGCTTTGCCCTGTTACTCCTGAAGATGCTCTGTGGTGCTGTCAAGAGCCAAGCTCCAGAGAAGTGCCAGACCTGAGGAAATGCAGATGCCTTGAGTGGCATGCAGCTGCAGGAAAGCTAACACAGGCCTCTTGGATCTTGTTTAAAACACCAGGCAGACTTGGGGAGGATGTGGGAAGACCACAAAGAGAGGGGCATTCAGCACATGGATACAGAGATAGCAATGCTGTCAGCTGCACTTAAAGTTGTTGCTCTCCAGAGCTGTATAAGAAAGAATATGGGGCTCAGCTGAAGCCTTAAGTTAAACAAAGCAGAGGGGTTGGATTAGCATTCACAAACAGCCTGGTGCTTCAAACAACATCAAAATACACTTTGGGAATGACAGCTCACGGCAGCAAGGTCTAAAGTCTGTTTATGTCACTGTCATAGGTGCTGTGATCCATCAGATTTCATACCCCCAGAATGTGGTACACAAGTTTCCATGAAACTTAGTTAATAAGTCATCCAGGAACTTCACCAACTAGGCACAAAGAAGCACAGCGACCTCAGTGACACTGTGGCTGACCTCCAAAAGCACCTGCAAGTATGGAAACAGTGATCAAAGATGCTTCCTTCAAAATGGGCATAACAGACTTCAGGCACTTTTACAGCACCAAAAACACACAACGTGTATCAAGATGCTCATATGACTGTGTCCTTCTTCAGGAGGATAATGAGCCAATTCAGCCACACTGACATTTGAACCCCTGTGTTCCAGAATTATAAAGAAAAATATTCCCAAGATAATTTAAACCATCAAAGCAAGGAACATCTGAGACAGTATTAGCTGAACTAGTGACATCAGTCCTGTTTTAAACTTAGTGGGGTCATTGTTTAACTACAGACTGAAAAAAAAGCTAGTTATAATACAATTAGCTACAGCACACCCAGAAACATCCAGCTTCCTATTCTGATAACCTGACCAAATCCTGGAAACAGAAAGTTGAGAAGGGAATACTGCCTGTGACTAAGGAAAAAAGCTTCAAGGCTTGATTCCCGTATCAGAAGACGCAGAGGCATCCCTGCCGATGGAACGCAGCAGAAAGCAGGTGGTGCACTGGTTCAGTTTTATTTGGTAATTCAGGTATAAATCCTTCCACCTTGCAGGTATGAATGCAAAAGGTGTCTCTTTCTGTACCATTACCGACTTGCAATCTGCTGATCTGTAGATCTTGCCTAAAAGGCCCAGCTGAAGAGCCCTGCTAGAAGAGGCCAGTTCTACCCAGAAAAGTAAGGCTCATGTTTTGGAAAGACAAGGAGAAGAGAGACAGGGAAGGGAGGAGGATGCTGCCCAGACCGGTTATGCTGTCTTCATCCTTCAGGTTTTCCAGGACCCAACTAGATAAAGCCCTAAGCAACCTTGTCTGACCTTGCAGCTGAGACTGTCTTGTGCAGGTTGAACTGGAGAAATCTTTAAGTTGTTTCCAATCTGAATTATTCCATTGAGTACACATTTAGAAATAACTGTAAGCTTGTAGGTATTTTGTATACATTTTAATACGTTTCCTTCAGTAATGAACTAACAAAAGTGCTTGCAATAACATGGTCGTATCACCACCCTTTATCCGTGTTAAGTCATCAGTCTGACAGGATGACACAAATTCCATTTGCCATAACAATGATTCCCTACCTTGAGATAACCTGTTTTAAATTCTGTTACACAACAATAGTTCTAGACTCAAATCTAATTACCAAACCAATGTAAGTTATAATTACCATTATAATGGATCAAGAAAGCCAGGACACGAAAGCAAGTCCAGAAATAACAGCAAATCTTGACTTGCTCATCTTCTAAGTGACCTCTTCAGAATTTCATGAAGTATGTTGAATCCCCCTCAAGGTAATGCCACAGAAGAACAGAATTTGTTTTGAGGGTTTTTTTCAGAAGCCAAGTTAAGACAGTAATAAATCCACAAACTAAGCAACTGAATGAACCTTAATTTGAAAGATCAGAAGGCCTTAGGTGAAAGACACAGACCTGCATATATCCAGGCAGGATGGACTTCTAAAATAATGTGTTCTTCACTCAGGGAAAACCCCAAAATAAACCTTTTGCACAACATTAAAATAAGTTTTGCACAATATTCAGTATCAAATCAGATCACCCACTGTCAGGGCACACAGACTGCAGCACAATAGAGAGCTGAGAATGTGTCAGGGATTCATTAAAGAGTTTTGAAACATGTAACATACAGCAAATCTCTTTTTCAGTTGTCTATCTTCATTCAGCAGAATAGTTTGGGGATATTAACCACTCTCTGTGTATCCCAGCCCCTACCAGGTGCCTATGAGAGAGCCGGAGAGGGATTTCTTACAAGGTCTTGTAGCAACAGGACAAAGGGGAATGGCTTCAAACTGAATGAGGGCACCTTTAGATTAGATATTAGGGAGAAAATCTTTACTGTGAGGGTGGTGAGACACTGGAACAAGCTGCCTAAAGAAGCTGTGTGTGTCACAGCTCCATCCAGCCTGGCCTTGAAGGAGCTTTGAGCAATCTGGTCTAGTGAAAGGTGTCCCTGCCCACGACAGGGGTTTGGAACCGGATGATCTTTAATTTTCCTTCCAACACAAACCATTCAATGGTTCTAAGATTTAAAGGGAACAAGCTCTTAACCATGTGATTTTTTTGATGAATTTTCACCTAACCAGAAGTTAAGATCAGCAGACAGGCATCTACTGCACTTATTACTGTGCTGTGCAATAAAGAGGATCTGCTGTAACCGGTTAAGCTTCATTCATGCTACATAGCAAACACATAAGACTAATTCCTCACACCATTCTGGGATAAACCTCACTTGTTCCACATGTAAACCAAGCAAATCTGGCTACCCATCAGAAACTGATAAAGTGAATTTAACAGAGAAAAGACCATACTATTGTGAGATACCAAAATTACATACTCCATGAAAGTGCTGGCCTACTTTAAGGGGTTAAGTGTTTTGAGGGAGGGTTCAAGGGGGGAAGATGATGCCACTCAGTGCACAGGGTCAAAGAAAGTTCCCAGTTTCAGAGAGTATGGAAGCATTGAGGGATTCACCTATAGGAACACACATTTTCATTTAAGTCCTAGCATTTAAATATTTATAAGTTAAAAATAATTCATAGATAAGCAATTCTTACAAAACATGGAACTTCAGCTCATGGGACAAAAAGTCTCTACACAACTTTGGCAAAAAGTGGTCACTACCAGTGCATAAAAACATGGAGTTTTTCAATTTTGAAGTGACTACACAGTGCTCTTCTGGAAAACATGTATGCTGAAAAACTAACATTAATGGTTAACTTTTATTTTAGCACCATGTTCTCCAAGAAAAAAGTTCCCCTAAGCATCCACCACTGGCAACTGGGAGTCAAGGAACTGTAAGAACAGAACCATCTGGGATCACCTTGTCAGATCTTTGTCCTGCATCATTTTAAGCAAAAATTCAAGCACTTATAGGTCAAATGAAAGCTAACATAAAACAACTCCCTCATCCCCTAAAAACAGCCAAAGGAAAGTAAAGCATGGCCCTACCATATCTTGAACATGCTTTCTTCAAAAATTCTGAAGACAAAAATTAGCTGCTCACCACAAGGCCAGCTTCAACTTGCCTTCTTCATTATCCTCTATCAAGCAAGCTTTACACATCAGAAGTGGATAGCTGATAGGAAAGACACAGCACAAGGACTTGGAACATAAACTGAATCGTGACTGCAGCTTCACAGCCTACAGATAAGCAAGAGTCTTATCTTCCAACCAAAACAATGCGTGAAGCTTTTCTATGCATTAATTATCACCGAATAGAAGTAATTTTTAAATTAGATATATTAGTATATAAGGAGGGGGGAAGCCATAGTTATTAATCGTCTGAGATTTCCCAGTAGAAACCCAATACACTCCTACCAAGAGTAAAAACTACCATAAAGATATTTTGGCAGTAATCCTAAACCTCCAGAACCTCTTGGTATTTGGCATATTTTGAAGTGGGGTAAAATAAATTTCATGGTCTTTTGATTATCCACACACTCCATTAGATTCTAGATATTTAGTAAATACCACAAAAATGATGATATATCAACATTTGGCTTTTTTTCCCCTTCCCTCACCATGAACTAGGCCACAAAATTAACAGGCCTTTTTAAAGAATACCCATACAGCAAATGACCTCCTATAGTGAATAGCGCTTTTCTATTCTCTCTTGGAAACCTCTCAGCTTGCCTGCAGGTTTTTCCTAGCAGTTTTTTCCTTGGAAAATAGCATGTCCCAAGTAAAGCAAAACAAAGACTGTAGCAGGCAGAGCAGTCACTGGGGATTTACTCCTGCATACACTGAATTCCCAGAAGAAAGTTTTCTGGTGAGGGTGACCACCCAGCAAAATTCCCACAGTGTGGCACTCCAGCTGGGATAAGGGAAGAGGAAATCTGTAGAGACAGCCCCAGATTCCCGAAGTACCCACATCTTTTACACTAGCATAACTATTTCTGGTTAGATTTAAAAGCTTTTTATTAAAGTATGGTTGCATCCCAAAAAACCCTCTCATGAGCATCATTTACTAATATGAACGTGTCTTGTAGCATTTATCCAACTTTCCATGTGTAATACTAGTGTAATAAAAACAGGACAAGTTTTACCACTCGCATAAATCTCAATTCTGTTTTCACAGCTTTATGCAGACCATGTAGTCTCTTCTAATACTGCAGCCTGGGACTCAGGCTACATAAAGCAAATTCTTCAAAACCTGGAAACACATGACTAACCCTTGCTGAACTCAGCTACAGACGCTAGAGTGGGACTGACACCCACAGGAGCCTGATGAGAGCCAGGTCATATGTGTTGCCACGGCCAGAGCCGCTGCATCACAGAATTACAGAATCAATTAGGTTGGAAAATACCTCCAAGATCAAGTCCAACCTATGACCAAACACCACCATGTTCAGCTATACCACGGCACTAAGTGCCACATCCAAGCTTTCCTTAAACACCTCCACGGATGTTGACCTCCCTGGGCAGCTCAATTCCAATGTCTGATCACTCTTTCTGTGAATAAATTCTTCCTGATGTCCAACCTGAGCCTCCCCTGGCACAGCTTGAGGCTAATTTCTTTTGTCTCCTCACTTGTCGCCTGGGAGACCAACCCCATTCGGCTACAGCCTCCTTTCACAGGCAGTTGTAGATAGCGATGAGGTCCCCACTTTTCTCCAGGAGAAACACCCTCAGCTCCCTCTGCTGCTCATCCTAAGACCTGCGCTCCAGTCCCTTCCCCAGCTCCACTGCCCTTCTCTGGACTCGCTCCAGCACCTCAATATCCTTCTTGTGGTGAGGGGCCACAGCCAGAGCCCCGTCCCACCCTCCGGCCCCTGCAAGGCAGCAGGACCCTGCGATGGGGCTGATCCCTGGGAAACTGGAGGCCGCTCTCCCCCCTGTGCGAGCAGGACGTCCTATCACGCTCCATCCGCACTCACTCGCGACCATTTTAATACAGAACCGATACGTAAACGAGTTTTAGTAAAGCTTTAATCCACTTCGCTAGCAGCCTTCCCGTCCCCACGGCCCCCGCCGGCCGAGGTTCCCGGGCCTGCGGTGCCCTCTGCCGGGCCGCTCCAGCACGGATCCCGGCTGCTGCCGCCGCTCCGACACCCACACCTCCTCCGGCCGATGTTTCCCGGGTGCCAGGCGAGCGCTGCCCCTTCCCCCGGGCTGGGCTCTTCTGGGGGGGTCACAGCCCGGCCCCTCCGCTCTGCCCGCCCCGGCTGGGGCCTCCCCGCCACACTCCGGGGAGCGCTGCCGGAGCGGGGCTCCCTGGTGCGGCAGCAGCCCCCGAGCACCAGACAGAGGGTAAAGCACAGAATCACAGGGTCAGTCAGGTTGGAAAAGATCTCTCAGATCATCCAGTCCAACCTTTGAACAAACACCACCACATCAACTAGACCACGGCACTAGGCCATGTCCAGTCTCAGCTTGAACACGTCCAGGGACAGTGACCCTGGGCAGCCCATTTCAAGTGTTACTTTGGCCTAGGGTACCATCACATCTCAAGTATTTTCACACAGGTCATTTCACTGTAAGATACTAAATAAAGATCTACAGTTGACACAGAATGACTCCCTTCGAAATAAACTTACATTTTCTCCAGTAAAGAAAAGTAGCTACCACATTTTAGCCAGTAAGATTCTTACTGCTTTCCCTTGCTGGAGCTCTGCAATCCTCATTAGTGAAAAGGGAGTCCTGCATGTAGTCCTTTACCTCATCATTCTCTATTCCCAATACCTGGATTTTTAGGTAGTCACAGTCTCAAAGTACTAAAAAGGAATAGGATATGATCTCTCATCCACCACACAACAGGAAATTTGGGCACCAAATTGTCACAGGCAGCCGGGGACTGTAGAGAGTCTGGATGATCACATCTCTGGTGAGAAATCCACCAACCTGATGACTTTTTGCACACACATTGAAATACAAGAAATTCAATTTTAATATAAGAACAAGCTGCAAAAGTGACCAAGCACTGGCACATATTGCCCAGCGAAGTTGTGGAGTCTCCGCTCTGGGAGAGACTCAAAACTGAATCAGACACAGCCTTGAACAGCCAGCTTCAGCTGCCCTGCTGTGAGCAGAGGGGTTTGACTAGGCAATCTCCAGAGGTGCCTTCCCACCTCAGTCATCCTGTGATTCAGTGACCACACTACCAAGCTCTGTGTGAAGGGCACTGCTCGGTTTTGAGGTTTGGCAGTCAAAGAAAATGCGTTGAAATTCTTGTGTACAGAATTCCCTCTGAAAAGATAAATCAAAGAGCAAAATCCTCAAATTCCCCCAATTCAAATGCAAACAAACATGAATACATTCCATAATTATAGCAGCAGCCTTTTTTCTTAAACTTGGAACAGTTTCTCACCTTACAAAACTCATCATTCTCCTCTTTGACAGGCAGAGAATTAGTATATGTGCAAGAGTCCGAGTCCGATATCTCTAGTGAGCCATCCTCTTTTTCTGACCCATCGCACTTATCAGTGGAATCAGTATCCTTCTCCCAGTCGATAAGCTCCAATTCATCTAAATAGAATATTGGTAAAAAGAGTTTTTCTTAATCACCATCTATTATAAGCATGAAGTTAGAGTAATACTATAGCTATCCTGAACTCGGGAGAAGAATTGCAACATTATTTTTTACCTGTGTTCAACTGATCTTTATGTTTAAGTACTCTGTGTTGCATAAAAGCTAAATCCTACTGAGAGAAAATGCCCTATGAAGAAAGAAAAATTACATACATACGGAAAAGACTTCAAAGTACTGTCTGCAAAGAGGTAGTACATTTAACTGCATAGGTAGGTAGTGTGTTAAGTTTTATTATTATTAATTTTTCCATGGTTTAGTTAGGGGGCTTTTTTTGCCCAGTTGCATTGGATTTTCCAAGCGTACTTGTTCAGAATTAACTGTTCTAAGCAAATGCCTTAAACAGCATTAACTAACATCTGCTATTAGTGGTAACCCTCACCGAGGGATTAAATAGCTAGTTGAAACGGTCACCTCCTAGAACACCATGCCTGAATATACGGATCTGCAAATCAAATCTCTAAGCACATCAAAGAAAGAATTGTTGAGGACAAATTAATAGGAACAGGCATAAGAAAAGATGGAGCAAAAAACCCCCAACAAATAAAGCCCCAAACAAACCCACAATGCAACGGCAATAAATAAAGAGATGCAGACAGAACTGCAGAACTTTTCATCCACCATCCTCATGACCACATGATATTTAATGCAACTCCAAAAGTCCATTAGTAACTCCAAGGATCTCCTGAAGGCCATGGAAACCTGAGCTGCAGTAGCACCCTCACCATCCTTTAGGTCCGAATGCCACAAGGTACTGAGAGAGATAATTTCAATGTGTTTTGTACAAATGCGCATGTTCCAAAAAGAAGGGATGAAAGCTTTTTGGGGGGTTGCTTTCTTTGCTTTGTAAATGTCATATTTCTAACACTGGAATAGTCACGTACAGGGGAGAGGCAGCAGAGAAGGGAGGCACCTGCACAACGCTCCAGGCATCTGTGCATATCCATGGAACTGTGGCAGAACCTTCTGTACGTGGCAATGCTACTATAATCTGAATCACTAGTTTCTACACTGAACTTCCAAACTCCGAAATCACCCAGACAAATAAACACACAGCAATACTGTGACCTCCTTTTACACACAGGAATGCATTTCTATTTCTGGCCATGAGGAAGCTTCAACAGAAATTTTAAACACAGACATCAGCAACCAGGTAGCACAAAGAGGTTTCTCTTGAAGCTGCGTGACCAGTTGCCTGCAACTTGTGACAATGGTATAAATTTCTTGATAAAATACAAGGCAATCCATTTTATCTTGTCACACTGAAGTACTGACACTGTGCCTCAAAGTGAACTTCACGTTAAGGGGAACAACTCTTTTAAAAACACCTTTTCACCTACTGTCACCACACCTACAACTGTACCTAGAGATGCACACACACAGAGGCACACTATGTACAATGGTAAAGTTAGCGTATATGATGGTTACTTAAAAAAACATGGAAAGTACAGTTCTTTTACTGCCCACTGCTTTCAAGATGTTTTTGGGTTTAGAAGAAAAATATGACAATTATTGAATTTTCTCAGTAACCTTCAAGCAGATACATAACACATCACGGTTTCTTCAATTACACAGAGAAACCAAACCAAATTTTGCTATCTTATAAGATTTTTTTAAAAGTCTGTGTATTGTCTCTTAAAAAAGAGATAAAGATTAAAAACTGTAGGATATACTTGCAGGGGACAAGTGAATGATATTAATGGTCGGTTAGAAAAATTCCTGGTCAGCAACAGATTGCAGTTTAGAAGATGAACAGCCCTTCCTTTTGAAAAACAAGAAAATTACTAGGAATTACAAAAATAACCATCAGATATGTCAGTGACAGTGTTATATAGATGGTGAAAATATGGATGAAAGGAGGAAGATTTTGCATTTTTGTTTTAAACCTGAGGTGCATATTTAACCAGTGTCACACATGAAACAAAAAGTCATCAGTCAATCCATTTCCTCAGCTCACAGCAGTGTTTGAATGCTTTGCCACACATCCAGGATCCAGTCCAACTACAATATTTCAGATCTAGCTAAAGTATAACAAAGTTAACCTAACTTATTTTTTAACATTGAAAAGACTTCCTAACAAGTTCTAATGAAACTTATACATTATCCTAATTAACACTTAGATAATAGAGCACACAAGCAAAGATTTTTCTGTCTTCAGCTGCACTTTTTAATGAATTTCTCTCTCCCCGCTGTCATTTCTTGCTCCATGAAGTAGAAAGGAAGTTCTAAGAACTAAACCCATGGCTGTTCACACAGTGCAGCTAACAGGGGAAGCAAGGCATACTGTGTTCCAAAATGAAAATGCATGCCACAGAAGATGATGCTCTCTGCAGCTCCAGAGTCTGCCACATCTAGTCAGTAGATGAAGACAACTGCACTCCTTTGTTCCAAGGTTTAAAGTTTTTGTACATAATTTATACTAAGAGCTTACTCTATACCCAGATGAAATTTATTAAAAAAACCTCAACCTCCAATTGATTTAACCAAAATAGGAATGGATCATGTTACTTTGTCAGAATGATCTCAAGCATATTTTCATTACAGCACCTGAAATTGACAGAAGGTTTCTTGTTAAATCATGCATTTCAACTTACCTTCACTACTTCTGTCCTCTAACAATAAATCATGTCTGCTAGGTGATTCCTCTGTTTTGGAAGCATCACTTTTTTTGCTTTGCAACCTTGGAATCAATGTTTTATTTTCATCATCTGAAAAATCACTGCCACTAGAGGTCCATATTATGTCCTCAGCTTCCTTAGAGCTTTCAGCAGCAGCAGCTCCTATGAAAAAGTATTGTGAAGTGTTATATTGTTACAGAAATGCAATTTCGGTGAATTTAAAAGTACTAAAAGCTAAACCGCACTACTTTTTAATGGGAAAATTATCGAGTCTGTTACTAGGCATCAGAAATCAGTACTGAAGCATTAACTGACGTATTTCTTACACATGCATGCATTATTTTCAGTTTAGTTCTCCACAATAAATGCTAACACTTCATTTTATACAATGAGGCTACCACTGTGTCCTTCAGCAGAGTGAGGACAAATCACGACTGTCTGACATTTAGTCCCCCTACACACAGTCCTAACACTCCTCCACTCCCCCACATCTACCCTTGTGAAATGCTAAGTGGTTTAAAGAAAGACTGTCCTTAGAATTCTGGGTTTGGGAGCTCTCTGACTTTATGCAGTGAATAACAAAGGAATAAAAGTATTCTTCAGGAGAGATTACTCTCCAGTTTTCTCCCGAGAGAAAAAAAATCCGAAACTTCTCAGGTGTTGCACAGAAAAGCTGTTGTGCTTCTAAAATAATTAAAATATAATTACTTCAGAATAATTATAATCAAAAATACCTTTCTGCATCATTTTTAATAACAAAAGCAAGAAGGAAAGGAGTCATACTTAGCATGGAGCATACAGAATGAGGAATCATAGGAAGGCAGAACTTTCCACTTCATACCACTACTAAAACTTTGTAAGTAAAAAGGAATTTAGACAATTAGTGGGGATTTGGAATTAGGCAGATGGGCCCAGAAGAGAGAAACAAAACCACATCTCCTCCTGCAACACAGAGAGGTCCTTCTTAGAAATCTAGAAAAGCTAGAACTCCAAAAGGTTAAAAAGAGTGCCCAGTAGGTCATCTACTTACATCCAACAGAAGCAGCACAGCTGCTGGAGAAAGCAGAAATACAGACTGAAGAATACCACCCCCTCTTTCTTTCCTTTCCTCTGGGCTCAAAAAAAAAGGAAAGAACTAGAAAGAGTCAGTAAGTCCTCCTCCTCTTTATTCTGCCTAGAGTTCTTTTTTTTTAGTGACAATATTAAGCAATGCCAGGGCATATAGAAGACCGTAAAAACAGGAGGTTGACAAAATTCTTGTTTTCTATCTATTGCTCGTATTTACAAAATACATGTTCTCTCATGCCTGCTTGTTTGTCTAGAGGAAGACAGAATAATTTCACCCTCAATCTATACAGCTAAGGGCTATTTTTCATTCCCTCCTAATAAAAATGTGAAGGATTTAAATATCCCGTCCTTGTTGTAATACACACCATATACAGCATTAGTGATGCTTCTTTCACCTGTTCAACAGCACTGAGTGCCTGCAGCTTTGGAGAATAAATTTCTGGCACTCTGGGTGAATAGAAGAGCCCAACCACAATAGCAAGACACTGTGTGTCTTACCAAAATTAGCTTCTAATTACAGTAAGAGAAGAAGAAAGCAACCAGTATTTTGAGCCAATTTCTACCCTAATATAGGACAAAACAAAGTAACAATATTCTGACAAAGTTAACACGAAATAATCAAAACATACTAGATGCACTTTCAGCAGATGTTAACAGTGGTCCAAGACGCTTCTTAATCCTGGATTTCTTGTTAGAAGGCCTCTGGGACTACATTAAAAAAAGAGAGAGAGAGAGAGATTTAATCACTAAAACATTAAAAATAATTTTAACATGTATCAATATATTCAAAGCTGTTGTTATTCACCCACCAAAGCTCAGCAGAACAATTTCAAATTAATTCTTACATCTTTTACAAGACTGTAATATAATGAGTTATTAAAGCATGACAACAGTAACATAAAATCTGAATTTTCGTAGATTTGGAAAGTACAAACTTTCTGTGACTGTGACAGAAATCACACGTGACCTTGAGAAGAACAAAAGCCGGTACTTTCAGAACTAAAATGTCAAAAGTGGGCAGTAGCAACATGCTTGATAAAGGATGTGCCCTACTGAAAGGTTACAGAAAGAAATACTTGGTCGCCCTGTCTCTAATTTTAGTATATCCCACAAGATAAGCAACACTGCATCTGCTCAGTACCAGAAGAAACAGAAAAGCAACCTGGGTCAGCACAAAACACTTCTCATTCAGAGCTGGCTGAACATCTCTGTTCATGATCGAGCGGGATTTTCTGCACTTAATACACTCTTGCAAACACATTACTTAGGTCTAGCAAAAAATCTTCAGACGGAAACTAAAGTATTTTTGTTCCATATTTTTAGGAAATGTAGCACTCCATCCCAAATGTCAAATTACTTTTGCATCCTTCAATGTATTATTGAAATTTTCTAAGTAATAAGTGCTATTTAGAACACACCATATTAACATATGCTCAGCAAGTTATACTGACAAGTTAAGACAATGTCCTTATGTAACTCTGCTTTCCATTTTTTGTCTATTTTGACAGTTGCAACAATATGCTGTTAGTTTGGAAACAACACCAAAAAAAAGTAAAGCACGGCAAGTCACTGGCAGTTTGCATCTCTTTGCTACACCACTGAGGCAACATTTTACCTCCAGCACTGAAGTGCTCTGAAAACCGTCCCCACACCTAAGCCACGCATTGGAAATCGAAGCAGCAGACACTGATGTCCTGACATTTGATTTTTTCAGACTGAGGGGTGTCTCATCCGGGAATGGTGTGCATTCTGCATTCCAAAGTCTCTTCCGCTAGAGAAAGGAAAAACATACCCATTAAAAACACTGTGTAGACATAATCAATTTCAAGTTAAATTTACTTACTCTAGATTGCCCCTAGTATTTTCTGAAGGTTTACAAACAAGTTCCAATTTTTAATGAGCTTGGGGGAGAAAAAAGTCTCAAACATTTGCAGGCATCTTTTATGCAGCACTAAATAATAACACCACCACCAGTGTCAGGGGTAAATTAAATTTCTGCTAAGCACACTTTTTGTTGGTCTGAGTTACATCTCGTAGTACCTCATAGCTGCTCAGTGAAGCTGCAAATATTATGTTACACAGGAACAGGTCAGTAAAACACACTTTAACTAAATAATGCCTTCAAAGTCACATTTAATCTGATTTCATTTAGTTTATGCAGGAGGTCAAACTAGGTATCACTATACAGTTCACCACTAAAAAATAACAAACCAACCAACAAAACCACCCCAGACTCTTTCAGCTGTAAGAATTACATTTATTTTCATAACCATTTCCCCACCAAAAATGTTGCCTTCCCCTTACATGAGATGCCGGAAGTCATTTGGATTATTAGATAAGTCACGAAACAGGATGCTGATTAGCATCCAGTGCTAATTTCATGCAAGAGATTGTAACATCTGAAAATAGCTGAAGATGAAAGAATTGCCTGTTATCACATCCAAAGCTATCTCTCAGATTCAACACCAGTTTACACACAGAAATTGAACTTCAGCACGATAAACATCTTATCCTACTACGCTACTGAAACTTATCTTAGAAAACGCTGACTATATCATCTCTCTGAATATATCTGTCTTCTTCTGATGTACTTTCTCTCAAGCAACTACACTTCCTACCTATAAATAATCATTACGTCAAAGTTAAGTTTATAAGCACACATATTTTCTGCCAGGCTGGCCAATCAGGACTGCAACATATATGTCAAACAAATGCACAACAAACCCCCCAAAAAGTAGAATAAGAGAGTATCCTGACTTGGAAAAGACCCAGAAGCATCATAGAAGCCCAACTCCTGGCCCTGCACAGCCCCAAGAATCACACCACGTGCCTGAGAGCATAAGCATTTGGCACTTTTTGTCCATTTTGTAAAATGTAATGCTATCTGTTTTCCATAGGTTTTTTTCAGTGCTCTTGAGAATGAAACAAGCAGTTCCCAGTACAGTGAGCAGCATCTCACTTCACCCCTCCAGTCACACAGTCCTGCTGTGCATGTTAAGAGGACAGAGCAAAACAATCTCTTTGAGTTTCCACTGATGGTAACTGATCCTGGTAAGAGCCTCTTCGAAAACTGCCGGGGGTATTTACACCTCAAAGCAACTACTCATTATCACCAAAGTCAAACTGTCCCCATACCTACTCCCACAGATACATGAAAGGCACAGCCTTGAATCTGATGTGGTATTAAATCTGGAATCAACAGCGCTTTAGAAAGGACGCGATGCCAAGTAAGGAGACTACAGCAGTTTAACAAAAATGGTTAAAATTACGACACAAAGAGATTTTAAACACTGCTTCCCTCCCAGTGAAGATGCTGGCCCAAGCCTCGATTTCCAAAGTGCTTAGACAGGAACCTCAACATTGGGCTATCCTTTTGGCAAGTGCTTCTGACGGTATTTAACCTTAATCAGCGCTGGGAGTCTTGCTTATATGCCTGCTTTTGTAGCTTCTAGAAGATTTTCTGAGATACATTTTGCAGACAAAGACTTAGAGTATCAAATACAGTTCATCTAAACTTATTTCTTGAATGGGACCCTCCAGTTTTGAGGAATACGTCTGTGCCAACAGCAGCACCACAGCTTGCAAGCAGGTTTATAGCACACCACTTCTGATGATCAGTTAAAAGCAGAAATGGTTGCAAATAAGAGAAAAAGAAATGCACCTAATTGCATGCACAAAGAGTTGCATGAAATAAGCTTCGTAATATACTTCTATTGTTATGAAGCTTAATAAACACAGAACTAGGGAGTTACTCTCTATTAAAGTCTCTCATCATGTTATTCTTTAAATCATGACATTTTCTGACAGACAGCGAACTTCAATTTCTCTGTGCTGTGCAATACCAACGGAGCAAAGAAGGAGTGACATAAGCGTCAGGGGCTGAACAGCAGAACGTGGCAGCTGAGAGATGGCCACTGCTGCATAATTGCCAAGATTTGGGAAGGGAACACCATGCAAAAATCAGCAGGATACAGGCTAAATGTTAGCTCCCTCTCCCTAAGTAAGAAGGGTTAGGGTGCAAACAGAAAAGATACGCTTACAGGCGACAAGGTTAAAAAAAAGCAGACTGAGTAGCACAAATAGCTGAGTTTGTGCCTAGATGGTTACACTTCTATTTAGAGTGCAATGTGAAGTTGCACTGGAAGTGACTTTTAAACAACTGAAATTCAGAGTACTAGAGTGTCACGGCTGTGACAACCAGAAAGACTTTTCATAATTAATGACTTAACAGCAGAAGAGTTTTATTTAATCCTGCACTTCCTTATCCTGAATAAAGGCAGGGCTGCTCAGGTTTTTCGAGCAGCATTACAGAGCTGCCTCAGGGCAGGTGGTTCAATGACAAACCAGAAACAACTGGAGTCCCCTCCTTCCTCTTTTCGAGCACTTGACACTTGTCAGACTCTGTGCAGACACAGCAGTGATGAACCAATCTGTCAGAAAACTTACTTGGGAAGAAGCACTTGTTATCTACAGCTGGTGTAGCAGCAGCAGAAAGCATACAAGGATCAGTGGGAGCACTCCAGCAGCTGCTCGACACCCTGTCAACTTAATTACAACCTGAAGAACCATCAGTACCGTTGGCGGTTCTGGTTAATTAGCTTTGTTTCACCATGCATCCTGCTCCCCAGATTCAAGAACATCTGAAAGTTTCTGCTACCACCACACAGAAATTTATAGCCACTACAAACACTCAGAAAACCTGAAAACAGTCCCCAAAGTCCTGAACCAAGAAAGTAAAGAAATACACCCTTTACATGAGATATTCCTCAGCTACTGCAAATTTCTGGCAGACATCACTTTGAAGGAAGCAAAAGAGAAGGATTTTTGATTGTTGATATTGACAGCAGTGGCTTTGAGTTCTGTGCTTTTAATACAAATATCTTGCCACCATTTCCCACGTCCTAGATCAACTTAAAAAACTGAAAAAACCCCCAAAGAAACCCTAAAGACAATTACCCCATCCCAAACTCCTTGTTAATTTAAATCTCTCCATGTAAATATCTTTTGTGAATTCAAGAAATTGGACCTACAGCTTCAATCCACAGTTCCTGAGAGGGCCTGGGAGCAGGTGCAAGGGAGCTGAGAGCAGCCTGCAGGGACTCTGTTTGGCTCGTTGCCTTCAGACATGGTGGGACAGTGCCAGTGTTGGGGACAGCACTGTCACCCTTCCCCTGCAAAGACACCTTGGCACAGAGCGTGGTGTCCAAGGACTTCTGCCACAGGAATACATCTGCCGGCACGCAGAAATGGCAAGTTTTAAAAGCTCTTTGCTTCTGCTCCAGCCTGCTTCAGAGAGGCAGCAGAGAAACTAACATTTTAAGAAACCTACATCTCAGGAATAAATATTTATAATGAAGCTAATCTGAAGGCTGTGCTGTTCCCAAAGAAATGCAGCAACAACTGTGAGTTCTTTTAATCTTGAGTTACAAGGTTAATGATCTTTTTCTTTTAATCTGAAATAAAAATGGGGCACACAAAAAAACCCCTTGTGTAATTTATTAGAAGAATTCGTGAAGTACCTAGAAAGAAGGTACTGGAATTTTTTAAAAATCACCAAATTGGGCTCAAAAGAGCTAGAGCATATAGACCTGGCATACATCATAAAATCAAGATTTATTACAAAACAGAGTCAGACAAAGAACCTTGCAAATTGTGTAGCGTGTCCGAAGCCAAAATATGACCTCCAAAATATTCAGTTAAAAAAGGAAAGGCTAGGATGGCTACCTCATATAGAAATTGCCTTGACATCTGTTCACAAAAGCATTTCATGTTGTCTCTGGAGCAGTTCCTTTTAAATGAGTGGGAAAAAAAATGAGTTACTCCTGTTGGCATTTGTATGTATGAGGATCAAGCCCTCCTCATAAAAGGCATGGCAAGCAACCCTTATCCCATTACTCCTTTAGTTATTTCCAGTGAGATAAAGGTAAGTCAGCCTACCAGGGTGCAGGTGTGAGGAAAAGGGAGGCACACTCTGAAAACAAACAGTGACTATGCACAGTGATTACACAACAGACTACTGCAAGTACGGGGCCAGGGTGTTGGATTTGATTTTTAAATAGATGTTCCTATCTAGAACATCTCCACTCGGCCAATCTGTGTGGTTACTTATGCCCAGGACTTGTTACCCAGAAACACCCTATGTGAAGTCACTGGGACCACATGCTCAAAGGCTATTCCCTGCAAGCCCTTTACACTCCCACTTTCTCAGGGCTGTTCCAAAAACCACGGGAAGAACCCCCAGTAACACACGACCCAATATATTATTTACCTTATATGCAAGTGGCATTTCTTTGACACAAGACCTTCTCTAACACAAAAAGCAACATAAGCTGAAGGACAAAACTAGTATTAAAATGTTTCACTACATGAACTCCTCCTGCTACTGGCTTGCAAATCCAAAAGTAAGTGACATCACTTAAACAATATTTTGCCCTTAAAAGTATTCAAATACAACTGTTGTATTCTTCCTGAAGAGAGCAGAA
The DNA here is from genome assembly GCA_013400655.1 of Mystacornis crossleyi. Classification (NCBI taxonomy): domain Eukaryota; kingdom Metazoa; phylum Chordata; class Aves; order Passeriformes; family Timaliidae; genus Mystacornis; species Mystacornis crossleyi. The sequence goes on from VYZQ01009033.1 coordinate 64,577, forward strand.
TGAAAAAGTGTTGAAAATCACAGCTCTAGTTTCCAGAGACTTTTGTGGTTAAAAAAACCAAAAAAGTGAAGGGAACAATCACATAGAAGTACACAAATATCAAACACTGACCAAGAGCCATCCTCATCTTTCACCTTTGTTCTCACAGACTTCACATAAAAGTACTCATAAACTAAAACCACTTTAACTTGTCTCAGCCTTCTGAAGTCCAATCTTAAGACAGTACAAAACTGAATACGACAACAGGCATCCCATTTTCAGCAAAACTCAGTATTCATGATACTGAGCTTTTGGAAGTGTAATTATTGGTTTTAGTACCTAGACAGAAAGTAAACTTTCAATTTAACAAGAAAACAGCCTTGCACTGTAAACACTCAAGTGGGGATTTAAATAAAGATTGCAGGCTTAAACCCATAGTTATTTTTTTTCCAGCCAAGATTTTCTTTTTATTCCTATGAAAATCAGTATGCATATTTTCCAAAGATGATTGGCAAGAACACGCGTGGTCCCTAGAAAGGTCCTCATCAGGTTGCAATCACGCATAAAAAAGAAATCTATACTGTATGATCACAACGACAGCAATGCTAATGTGCCATACCATACCTCCTTTCATGCTCAGTATGTACATGCTAAAGAAATATTAAAACCAAATTAAAATCTCAAAATACTTTTCCCATTGCTATTAATGTGCGAGACCAAAATTTTTAAAACACTCTTTTAAAACCTTTCTTTGTGCTCGTGATTTTTACTACACTAAATGAAAGACTATTCTCATAGACTTATACTGATGTATATAAGATTACCATTTGAATGTCAGGATTTTTTAGCCTATATATCCTTTTTTAAGCTAGAGTATAAATTATTATATGCTTACACTGAAAAAAAACTCTCATGGAATAAGAATACTATTGAAGTACACTTCGTATTAACAACTACTGCCAAGTAGTTAGAGAGAAATCTGCAATCTATCAAAGCAGTTAAAGAAGTATTTTAGAAAAGCTTACACAAAATAAAGTTATGCAAAGTATTTAGGATACAGTAACAGTATCATACATTTATGTTACGTCTCAGATTGGCATGGTTTTTAACCAGTTAATAATCAGCAAGTGGGGAGGACTGGTCTATTTTCCCTTGATCAGCACAAGTTTTCATTCATAAAGTAATAAGGAACATTATCTTTGTCAGCAAAAGGAACTACTGTTATCACAAGCTGCCATCACATTGCAACAAGACTTGGTTAAATCTCGTTTCAATTAAGTGTGCATTTTTTCAGTAGTCAAGAACTTAAAACCTTTCAGAAGAAAACATGTATCGTGCCAATATTACAAGGTAATTTATGTGAAGTATAGTATGTTATTTTTCAGCTTGCTGTTAACATTTTCTTCCATTAAAATTTATTTTAAATGTGCTTATATTTAAAAATCGGTTGAACAGTCACACCAGTATAGACTAAATTCTTTAGAAACCAGATCTGTCATTTGTCAACTCTGTTTGTCGACTCTATATACCAAACAACACTTGCAGTCCCACTTTCAGCAGTACCTCAGTATTAGCCTAAGCACGGCTAATCAGAGCCAGCACATCCTAAGTGCCACTCTGCCGGGAACATCCCGTGCACCAAGCAAGTTACCAAAGGAAAGGGACCAAAAACCAGCACAGGGCGCTCCTCCTCCCTCCGCTCCCAGACAGGGAAGCGAAGCTGCTCAAAACAGTATCAGTCCTGGCCAATTCCCACAATTCTCTCTTCCTCTCAAGTTTTACTCTCCCTGCACTTTTTCCCCGACTGCCATGTAACAAGGCCGAGCTCCCCTCTCCCCTCGGTGCAGCTGTGCCACGACGGATTTCACTGTCGGTGTTGCGCAATCGCGCACACCAGGAACGCGGGGAAGGGCCCGTGTTCCCGCCCCGCGTTCCAGCGTGGCGGGTCCCCAACACAAGTATCGCCTTGAAGGCGGATATGAAAGGGCAGCGAGGGGACAGTGCGGCGGCTGCTGCTCTGCCGCCGGCGCCACCACCACCCGCCCCCGCGCCCCTCGCAGCGGGGCCGGGAGGCGCGGCTGGCCGGCGGCCGGGGTGCACGGCAAGGCCGCCGCGAGTAGCCCAGGGAGCGCCAC
>VYZQ01009033.1:66775-85014 GCA_013400655.1 Mystacornis crossleyi
CTAAACACGAGGCACTTGATGAAAAATACGTTTGCTGTTACGCCATTAAAATAAGACTTTTCAGCTTCCTAAACCGAAAGCAAGCCGATAAATTTACTGGCAAAAAAGGTCAGTGTCAAGATGTGGACTTGGAATTGAAACTACTTTGCATGGACGTTCTCTCCCGTAAAATGCTAAGTTGCAGCTAACAGAAGGGGAAAAGGCTGACCACCTTTGCAAATGTTTTACTGGTGCGAGTGGGAACACTGGTAGAAGAGGGACAGATAGGTTATTTTTATATTGCTTATTGTATGACCTTGAGAAGGTCGCCTTGGCTATCTGCTGCTGTTAAACACAGATAATAGTAAACAATCTTTGTAAAATGAGGTAGTTGTATCTCATAGCTTAATTAGAATTTATAAAGTACTTACATTTTGAAAGAAGGCACTGCATGACTGCATTTTTATTGTTGAACCTTAATTACATAAATCTGTCTATAGTTCAGAGTTTGTATTTTTTCCAAAGCACCCTATGGCAAATACCCGTCTGGAGTTCTCTAAAACAGCCACTAATTAAAATGGATTTTGCAAACAGAAGAGCCGGAAACGTCATCATACAAACCCCGTACTGCCTTTGATTTTTATGTTCAAAACAGAATTAAAAGCACTGGGTTCTCATCCTTCCAAAAATTTGCAGTATTTCTTCTGAAATTACCAGACTGACAAATGAATTCTATTATATATCCTCAAGGTGGTTTTCTTTGAAAAAGGATGTTATTGCACTGCTCATCTAAGTAATCTTATGTTAGAGCTAAACTGCAGAGAAATGGACCACAGAAGTCTGGTCAGCTTTAGTGTATTTTCTTCTGTATATAAACTCCTTCCAAGGATTCCAAGGTGCTCATACCTGGGAGGAGCTTACTTCTATAGGAACCCGAGAAGGTGACCCAATCAATAGACTTCTTTTATTTGTTTTCATGTTCTTCACAAACAAGAACTGAAGTGACATGGAAGCAGAGGAAGCATGTGAGAAAACCACCCTATGTATTAGAAATTAAAATAGAGCTGCGACTTTTTAAAAACAATGTTTCTGTTTCATTATTTGAAATAATGTGAAGAAGGAGTAGTAAAAGCCAAGCTTCTCGACAAAAACTTAAATTTCATAATACCAGTGCATTATTCTTCAAGTCCATTAAAAATTTCTGTGCATTATATTTTGGAAGTAATAATTAACACAATTGGTTATGTAATTTTCAAAAAACTGGTTTTTCAACTACATATACAAGCATATCTGTGTTTTTACAGGCTTAAATAATAGTTTGAGTCCACTGTTTTATCTGATATAGTGATTGACTGTATTTGCCCTCAAGATCAAATCTGCTGCTCACGGAACAGTAAGAAATTGTGTACTTTTTGTGTTTATGTTACATGAAAATTACATGAAAAATATAAAATTTCTCTTAGCAATAAAAATTGATTTCTGTAGTAAAACCCAGAAAAAAGGGCATTTTTTTGTTGGTGGTCCTGTTAATTGCACCAGTGTTCCTTAGTCCGCGTGTAGAAAGAACTCTTTCAAAGAAGCAAAATGTATTTTATACAGATGAGTCAAAAGATAAGGAATCTTAAATTACTGAAGTTTGGAGCACTTGTTTATATTGATCGAATGTGCCTGTCCTTCGTTCTAATATGGGTTTATGGATTCATTTCCTCTTACAGAGCATTAAGTTAGAGCTTTAAAAGCTTTCCAGTGTACAAAGTCTGGTACAGACAATGTCAAATTCAAACACAGAGAAAAGGTTTTGGTTTGAGTCATTTCCTCAGTAAAGTTTTAAAAGTCACAAGCATCCCAGCCCCTGAACTGGGATGAAGTAGATGAGGAAAAACTCATCAAATATTTTGGTCTGTCTTTCAGGTCAGATAGATTTTTATGAGTTTGTTCGGCAAGAGGCGATCCAAAGGCCTAGGCTAAATCCCAAACAGATCCCAGTTGAGAGCCAAAATAATGTTTTCTGCCGACTGTGTTGCAGTTTGATCATTCCAGGCTTTCTAAGGGTTTTTTAGGAAACAACATGAAACACTTCAGTCTTTTTAATCCTCAAGCTACAATGTCAGTTCCTCTTTCAATTAGATTGTATCATTTCACAGTACAGCGCATCTCTATTCTGAGGCAGGCTGTAAACTGTGGAAGAAATGGGGAAAACCCCCCCCACCCCCAAAACCCCTCAGGGCAGGCCAGATTGCAGTGAATCAAAGAGTCAAGTTCTTACATTCACACAAATTAAAAATTAATAGCTGATCGTTTAAGAATCAAAAGCAAAAGTAGGTTTTAAATGAATCAACATACCCAGGAAGCATTTCTTTACCAGCCCTTGCCCCTGGGTCATAAAGGCGTGAGGGGCTCCAGCCTCTGGAGTGTCCTGGCTGCCGACTGGCACAGAGTGGCTGCACACTGAGCCTCAGCCAGGTCACCTCAGCATCCCAGCTCCAAGTGCTCCCCATGGCATCTTGCAGCGGCTGACACTTTGTCTTCTTCTGTTATTTCTCTGTGTCAGTGCTATAAAGGGAATATGAGTACATAACTTTCTGACAGACAGTAACATTTGGGAAACATATTTGCCTGCTTTTCATAAGATGTCTCTAGTTTAATGAGGTAAGTGCAAATAAAATAATATTTTCCAAGCTGAAACAGAACATCTGTCATAAAAGTACTCTCTTTTGGCTCTAGCTGGTGAGAAAAAATGCAGGCACATATTCAGAGCTGGAAAAAAGTGGCATATTTTAAACTTCAATCATTAGATCAGTTTACTCCCACAAAAGTTTTTCCTCTTAATTTAATTCAACAAGATTTTAAAATTACTGAGGGTCCGGTGACTGCGCTTTATAAATTTTAGTAACTCCAGATATTTCATTTCCTCTTTTAGGTCTAGTATTAATACTGCTGTAGCCTAATTGGTTTCACCATGACTATGGTGTACCCTTGTGTTGAAGGTTTTACAAACACTGTTCCTGAAAAATGCCTTGCCCAAGGGACAACAGTACCTTAAAAACTGGGTGGGGTAATACATTAGTCCCTTCGGCTGCTAATCATTTTGGGCTTGCCCTCTACATGATTTCTCTCTGCTTTTTTTTCACTTCTTGAAGTAGGCAGGAATGTGCTATTAGATGCCTTCTAGATAAAGGCTATTGCATAGCACGCAGCTTTAAGGTGGGGAATAAACAAAACACAATAAATTATTAAAAGCCAAAGTTGCCGTACTAGGCAGTCTTCCCTATCCAAGAAGCTCCATCATTATTAATTTATTAATAGAACTTAGGGAGAGAAAAATGAAACCCAAGGATTTATTGGGTTATTTATTTATTATTTACTTTTTATATATATGTGTATATATTTATTTATTCTGGGCCATCCTGAGCCCTCATCTATTTGCTTACCATTCTGGTGGATAAGGAATACAATTTGTATTCATGTTCGGTTTCTGTTTTTCAAAAAAATACCATTTGAATCTGTTGAACAGCTATCTTTTAAACCTTTTCTTGTATATACCCTTGTATATTATACAAGAAAAAAAAACACATTTATTTTCTTAATATATATTTTCTTAATATATATTTTCTTGTACAATATGCCCACTCTTTCAAATAATAAATAATTGTTTTCTTCTCAGTACTACATGTAATTAATAAGCAGTACTGAAGACCTGGGAATTCCCTTGCTGATTTCACTGAATTCAAATCTGGCCTTGAATTATTTCCCCCGAGCTGCAGAAAGCCATGTTTGGATCATTCTCTTAATAAAGTCTGACCTGTCGCAGATGTTCCAGCCACAGTTGTGAAAAGACTTGAGCTTTTTCTATAGTGTAAGTTAACTGTGCTCTGATCTGGCCTTTTGTCTTAATGCTTGTCTCATCCACGCTCAAGCTCATGAAATGGAAGTTTGTTCAGGTGGTAATACTCACTGCCAGTTAGAGCTCCTCCTCACGCAGGCTATGACTTATTACTCTTCCAGAAAAGACACAAGGGAATGTGCTGCAGCATTCAGGCTGCTTTCACTGCTCTTCCCACAGTCCTGCAGGTAGGACGGACAGCTTGGATCACAGCTCAAACAATTGTCCAGAAAAGAACTCTGAATCACCTCAGATTGAGAAATATAACAATAGAATGAGCCCTAAACCTATACATGGGTATGCATGGAGACTGAGAACATCAGGTGTAGGAATAAAGCACATGGCTTGAGCTTGGGTTGCACCTGGGCTTAGCCAGTCTGTGTGTGCGTGCTCTCAAGGGCCAACCATTCATATGGACCATGATGCCTAAATCAAGGAAGTTCCTTAAACCAACAGCCAGCACATCAGTATAATTTCCACAGTATTCTCAAACCCCATGCTACTTGTGTCATTGCTTGCCCTGGGATGTTCCATACTCCTTCACCAGCCTGTTTCCTGCTCTTCAGTGTAACTTATGCTGCCTCCTTTGATGTGCTCACTAGCAGACACAGAACATGCTGAAGTACGAGTTCAAGCAATTGCATATTTCCATGTAAGCTGTCTTTGACATTCCCTGTTTAGTGGAGTATTTCTGAGGGCTTGGAGGTTTTTTTGTGTTTCATTTATCAACAAAATAGTTTTGAGAGAATAGGAAATAAAACTTGTATTCTCTGTCCGCTATATCTATGTATCTTCTGTGTCTATATATTTTTGACATAAATCTAGAAGCCTGAAAAGAGAAAAAATACTTTTTTTTTGCTTACCTTCTACCTTTCAGAAAAGCAAGCACCTTTTTTTTCCTACTGTCCATCATACTCCTAATAGTTGTTCAGACAAATTTCTACTTTCATGTTTGAGGCTTCTATGGTTAGAGTTAAGAAGTGAAAGTGATAATTCTAAAATTCTTTGTCCTGTTTTAGTAACTTACTCGCATTAAAAACTGCAGTGAGTACAGTACAGGTTGTGAATCTTTTCTTATGTACCCTTGTAAATTAATCCAATAGCATAACACAACTTAAAACCATGGTAATAAAAATGAAGGGGATCCCAAATCAAAATCCAGGGTATGAGCACTAATTAAAACTAGAGTTGTCTCATGAAAAATATACGCTCCAAACACTTTAACTTTCCTAACTGGCGTCAAGCTTTTAACTCAGTAACCTGAAGCTAAGTCAAAGTTCTGGGTTGTTTTCAAGAGCAGAAGTTTAGCTGCTGGTGCTGTAAGTAGAATGCAGGTGTAAGAACATCTCAATTGATTAATGTGTAATTAATAATACAGAACAAGAACCGTTGTATGCAGTTTTCACTTAACGATCATAACTTGTATATAATTCCTATCAAACGTGCACAATTTGTAAAATAACACTGACTCTCACAATACATAAGATGCCTCATGGGGTGCAAGTAATGGACTTTAATTGATTTGCTTTCTGGATAGATTCCATTTGGTCCATAAAATCTCAGACCCTGATGTGTATGATTTCAGCTCTCTCTCCCAGTATTGTACAGTGAAGGTAACACAAGGTGTCATGCCGCATTGCTTAAATATGTTTGCAGCTGAAACATTACTCCTGATGTTTTCCAGGTTGGTGGGTTTTTTTGGTTTTGTGGGTTTTGTGGGTTTTTTGGGGTGTTTGGGGGGGGTTGTGTGGTTTTTTTTTTTAATTTGTTTGGGTTTGTTTTGTTTTGTTTAGTTTTGCCTATACCAACAAACTTCTTCTCGCTTCCCTAGAAATCAGGGGGCGCAGGGTGCACTGCTGACTGATGTGGTGTGGCAGGCTCCGGTGCAGGTGTAATAAAGAGATGCAAGACCCAGATTATTGCTGGAATGCGAATACAAACCTTAATCCTCAGTGTCACCTGTTTCTGAAACACGTTACTTAACGTTGTTTTGTGTAGTGTTACTTGGCATGTTTCGTATTTGTTACTCAGCCTTGTTTTGTACAGCGACTTCAGGGGCACATCACGACTTCCCGCGACTTCACATCGCGCACGCTGTAAGTACGGCGTCTTCACCAGACCCGTAGCCAGAAAAGCACTTTGGAGGTGGTTCTGCGGCGCGCCTTGGCTGTGCCCAGCCGAGTACCGTGAGGTCATTGCGGGTGTGTAACACGCGCGGTTGGCAGGCGGGCCCCGGGATGGTCCTGGGGCCGCGGGGGAACGCCTGCTCCCACGGGAGCCGCCCGGGACCGAGCCCCGCGGGCACCCCCGGCGCGGACGCCCGGAGCCGGAGGCAGGTCCAGCCCGCGGGGCGCGGCCGGGGAGCCGCCCTCCGCCCGCCCCCGGCCCCGCCACCTCCCGCATCCGTCCTCCCATCCCTGCCATCCCTCCGTGCCTCGCTGCCGGCGCGGCGCGGCGCAGGGCGGCGATGTGGCGGTGGCGGTATGTGAGCGGCCGCCAGCTGCACGGCTTCCGACACTACAAGGTAAGGGCAGCCCCGGGGCCCGGAGGGAGGGAGGGCGGACGGTCCTCTCCGTGTCGCGTCTCTGGGCTCCGGAGCGCTCCGCTCTGGGCGGCTGGATCCCAGCCCAGCCCCGTTGTGCGTGCGGCCCCGGCCGGCTGGGCCATCGCTCCCCTGCCGGAGGGTCCGCAGGGCTCCGCCTGTGCCCGCAGGGGCGATGTCCCGCACCTCCACCTGTGCCCGCCCGCACCTGGCCCGACTCTGATCGAGTGCGTGCCCTGGGCAGGAGCTGGGTGTTCGCGGGACGGCAGGTCTCGGTGGAGACAGTGAACTGGGGTTTGAGTGAGTATCAAGGTCTAGAAAAGCTCTGCCCGTTTTAGAGCAGCGTGGTTTTGGAGGTATCCGGTGCTTCTGTAAGAAAGCACGCATTGATGCTGTTTGTCTGGCTCTCTGCAAAGCCTTCGGACACAGGAATGCTCAGGCATTGAGAAATAAATAAGAAAGCCAGTGAGGAAAAAAGAAAAACTTGCTTTAAATAATTTGAACCAAATCTCGTGTTTGCGAATAACTGGCATGCAGAATTCAAATAAAAGGGTGAATCGTTAGCTGTTTGGATTTACCAGTGCTATGTCACAGACTTAGGAGTTACAGGGGATGCAGTACAGGCGATCATCCAGGTTTGCTCTAGTTGAGGTGCAGGCGTCTGAGACAGGCCATACCATCCTGTTCACACCTCACCCCATTCCCTGTGAAAAGCAGGGGGGGCGCATGCAAGCCTCTACCTGCACAACACCCAGCCTTTTATTTTATGTTCAGTTTCCCAGAGCAGCCCCTACACCATGCTCCCCAAGATTCTTGCCTTCTTGCCCTTGCCATGTGCCTTCCCAGGCTGGGCTCCAACCAGGGTGCTCAGCTTTTCCTGGTTCCTATCAAGTCCTTCCCTTCCCTGAGCCAGCAGCTCTGCCTGTTCACTTCAGCAGGAATGAAGGTGGAGGAACTGTGGCTCTGAGAGCGTTCTCTAGGTCGCTTACTAGGAACTTGTTTTACACAGCAGTTCATTAAAATGTACCAACCTGTTTGTGTGTCTCCAGTGTGAGTGGGATAAAACATTCTGCAAGCTGCTTCTGGCCACTGGGTGTGAGCTGCACAGGTCTGTGCTTGAATGGTGAAGCCGCAGTCTTGCTTGGGATCGGGAGGAGGGAAAATAAAAAGCTATTTTTAGCATAAATTGACGTTGTTATTTAAGTAACTTTCCTAAATTATTTGAGTTCAGAGAACAAATACAAGGAACGCTTGTATTACATTCTTTCTGGTCACTTGAATGAAAATAGCTTCCAACAAGTGCAGATGAGGAAGAATCAAAACAACATTCTTTTAAAAACATGTAACTGTTGTGCCGTACTTATGATTTACAGGGCAAATGATCACGAAAAGACAGAATTACATATCAAATCATTTTATTTGAATATATTGGTTTCTCGAGCGCATTGCGAAGAAACTACGTAGGGTAATTTTCTTAATTATAAGCCAATACACTTGAGAAGTATCTGTTCCTCTGTGTTCTGAAAAAAATGCCAATAAGTGCAGGCTTTAGAAAGATGAAATCAAATAGTTTTCTGTTATCTGAGGTGACTTGGGACCGGTATATCTTGGAAATAAATAAATCCAAATGGCTCAGGTTACATACAGAGAAGTACACCTACATGAGGTTGGTGCTGCTGAGCTGATCAGGTATCTGCACCATTTTCCTGGTGCTCCAGATTGTAAGAGGACCTGGCAGGTGGTGGCATCTCTGCCTGTTCCTAGATGCTGCTCACAATGGATTAAAGTACTCCAGAAATACAAAAGGGGTGCAGCAAGGAGACACTAATCACTACCACAATCTCTTGTCCCTCACCCTCCCATGCCTTGGGCTGCTGCCACCACCAAAGCTTTGTTCTCACCACCTCCCAGGCCTGAGACATACTCTTCAACCTCCTGTTGCCCTCTGGATGTCATCTCTCCCCTTCAGCCTGGGGCCTTACTGCATCCTGCTCCTCCAGCTTCCCAGCCCCTCTGAGGAGATTGCTGCTTCCTTTGCTGCCTACTCAACAGGCGCTAAACTCTGATGACCGTGCCCAGCACGCGGGGGTTACTTCTTCTTACAACCTCCTGGCTATTTCTGTACTGTGTTTCCTGGTAAACCCCGTTCTGGGTTACTGTGGAGGGATATGTGAGTTGGCCCTGTGAAGAACCAGGTGGTCTCTGAAAGTATTTGTGAGCATACATTCAATCTTGAGCTAAAATAATGTATTGCTTCTGGACTTGAAGTGTACATAGAAAACTTTAGGTTTAGTGGCATCCATCTCTCTGCTGTATGTCACATTGCAGCATTGTACTTGCAGTAGTGTCAGTGGCTTAATATATTCCGTGCTTTGCACAATTTATCTTCTGAGAGTAATGCGGCTTAAAAAAAATAATTTGTGTTATCAACTCCTTTTGTAAACATAAATTTGGCCTGGAAAAAATGCTGTGCAATTTTCAAAATTTTCACACAGCTGAATTCATTTCTCTGCCATGAATGCTCCAATTGTATGTCTCAGGCACTGTCTGACTCCTGTTTGCAGTTGGAGGAGGGCCTTGGCAACAAAACCAGCACAGTTCTTTGAAAAGGGAATGGCAGACCTCTAATGAATGCAAAGATTTCAGCACCCTTTAGCATGTTAGGTCCATGTATATTGGGCTTTTGAAGCAAGTTTTCTCCAATTACCAAGCTTTGGCTTACATCACAGAGTGACCACAAAGCACAAAAATGCATTCCCTTAGGATGAACCTAAACCAGCTGTACTGGGAACAAACACCCAAGTACACTCAATGCATTCAGCCTGTAGCATTATAATGGAACCAGTTTAATGTGATACCTTCTGAAATCCTTGTAGCATGAACATTGGATCCTCAGGGCTAGCTATGTCACTTTACAAATCTATTCCCACTGATTCTGCATGTTAATGAGGTTTTAGATATTCAGTTTTCCTTTTTCTGCTTAAAAACACACAGAGAACAGGTGGAGATGTGATTATGAGGCAGTTCAGACACAACCCTGAGTATTGCTCATGTGATATTTCTGCCATCTTCTTGCCTGTGGGGCAGGTGCTGATTTCAGGACAGTTGCATGCTCAGGTGATTTGCTGCAACTGTATTGCAGAAGATTCTCATCCCTAGTTTGTATGCTGTTTCCTAGGACATGGAGCAACACATGGAACAACCAACTGGAATTATAGGGCTTGGATCACATCGTTCTTACTTTCATGTTTTATCAGCATTTTGCAGTTCTAGAAGAGCACCCGTGAAATTGCACTCCTACCTTCTTTTCTGCCTGCTTGGGTTTCTGTTGGAAACAAGCTGTTCTGCGGCAACCAGGTGATGAGTACAGATAAAAGCAGGGTTTGGTTCTTCATTTTTGTCCTTCTCACCAGAACGCAGTAATGTCAGTGGTGCGCTCGTGTTGCCATTGCCTCTTCTCATCACTTCATTCTTAGATTTTCCCTTGCATATTTGCCTTGAGTCACCTTTTTTTACGGTACCTGTGCATTGAGGTTTTTCAAGCCAGAAAACTTTGATGCTTTATCCTGTTTCAGAATAAAAGAGATCTAAGAACAAACTACAGATGCTTGACTCAAACAATAGGCCTTGGAAAAGATGATTTTAAAAATCAGATACAACATTAAAAATTAGCATCTAAGGTTCCACATTTTCATCTTGTTTTGCTCACACTGTTTCTATCCTCTAAGCCATTTTTCTAGCGGGTAAGTCTGTGTGGATAAGGGGTGTGGTGAGGAGGGGAGAGTAAATGAGTTATAAGTGGCTTCATTTCAGTGAGGCATCTGCTACTGTCCCATGTTCTCATAAGTAAAGTAAGTAGAGGTAATGAAGATGAAATCATTGTAAAATGGAAACATTTTAAAGAGTCAAAAATATTTCTTTTAAGAGAATGGAAGCATCTTTAAAGAGAATGGAAGCATTAGAAGTTCTCTGTCAAAGTAGGAGGTTCTATCAAGTGGGATTCTACCTACAGAGCTGTGTCTCTGTCCCAACTCCATTGCTGTTCAATCCTTTCATTCAGTAACAGAAGGGAGAATATTGTAAAATTTTCTCTATACTAAAGCATTTTGAAGAATAGGCTTATGATTTAAAATATACTTGGAAAGGAGATATAATGGCCAGAAATCAATATGAAGAAATTCAGTAAACAAGGTACAGTGCTTAGGGAAAAGAAAATCAGCATTTCAAACATAAAATAAGAGACAACAGACTGCAGGAACATACTAGGGGATCAGAGTGTTGACAGCATTGTGGTTGTTATAATAAAGAGAAAAAAATTCTTAAGTTGGAAGTGTCATAAATACCTCAGAGGGTTACGTTTACTCCTGTAGCTGATGTGTTGATCGGGTATCAGCTGGAATAATGTGTCCTGCCTGCTTTGGCCCACAGTTTACAGTCCTCAGAATGGCATTATGAATACTAAGGGGCTTAGAAAAGAAGAGCTGTGTGGAACAGCCTGAGGAAAGTGGAGTAAGAGCCTAGCAGCCAGCTGGTCTTCATGAGTGCCCTTTTAAAGAAAGACAATACATGAGTTTTGGCTGCACAAAGAGAAATTTAAGGCATCTGCTATGTCAGTCTTGTGTTGATAAGGCCTGCTGCAACAGGTACTAAAGGAGGTTGGGCAATCATTTCATCAGTTTTAAGAAATGGCTTGATTTCTGTGAGGTAAGATCAACAATCTAGTGTTGAGTATTAATAAACAGTTGCTGACACCTTTTTAGGAAAGTTTTGGATAATGTATTCCCTTCTAGTGTGCTGACATGGTTGTTTCTTGCAAGCAACGGGGTCATTACCTCATGGAAACTTGATCTGCATCCTTAATGTATACTGAACGTGATCCTGCATTAGGTGAACGCACTGGGCTAGAAGATCTCTCAAATTACATCCCAGCCCTCATTTTGGAGGGTTAGGGAAACAAGATCAGATGTATGATGCTCACATTTCAAGGTCTGACTCTTTCTCTTATGCTGACTTATACCAGAAGAGCAAAGTGTGTTGAGTATAAGCTAGTGAATTAGTGTCTGGAAGTTCAGGATCCACCCAGAAACAAGACTGGATTTCTGTGAAGTCTATGCTTTTCCAAGGCTACAAGTGTAACTATGAGATTTAGAAAAATCATGAGTTCTGCTCACCTTAATTAAGCAGTAATTTTGCTTTCAACTCTGGTAACACAAGGAATTGAAATGATTTTGAAAATTTAGGATAGGAGACTTTCATTTGCATGCTTATCTGGAACTTCTTAGGAGACATTTAGTAATGCTCACTGCATGTGGACAATAGTATGTATGTTCAGTGCTTTTGTTACATGTTTATTATACAGTGTTTTTCCACATAGCATTTTTAGGTTTTTTCACTAATATTTCTTTCCAAATGCTATCTGCAAGCAGTTATCAGTTGTGTCTGCTGTAGTTAGATTTTTCAAACCACTGCAGTTTAATAAAGTCCTTGAATATTTGAGGCAGAAAAAACTAATGTCGTCTGGCTTCAATAAAACCGTGAGTCAGCAGCCCAATGTTCTACAAATAAAATCTTGCAGTCTTCTTCATGTTACTCTGATGGATGGGAAGACTGGGGTTGTAATTAAATGTTGTTGAATAGTATGTGAAATAAACCAAACAATTCATTACTCTTACATTATCTGTCACTTCATTCATGTGTCTCATGTGTCAAAGAGCCGGGGTCCAACTGAATACGTAATTCTGAAAGACAATCTTCATGCACACATTACCTCTTTTTCCTCATCCTGTTGTAATTGTAGCTGACATAATGTAGCATTTCAGGAGTTCTGTAATTATCTTCCTTCTACGTATGATATGCTAATGAACCAACAACTTAATGAAATCACATCACTGAGATGCTGCAGTTGATATCACTTGCCGCATGACTTTTTCCCAGTGATGGGAAATTGTACATGGTTTTGAGTGCAATTTTACGCCTATGAATTTACAAAGGTTCATTAGATCACTTTTGGGACAAATAGGCTCAATATAAAGAGTGATATGCCTTGTTGAATCTCATAAAAGTGCAAATACCAACCACATAGTTTCGTTTTATTGCTTTATCAAGAGATATTAGTGTTCTGAAATGCTGATTGGATTTTTATGTGTAGAATATATGATGCCTTGTCGGGGCTACCGAAAAACAGAGGCTAGACAAACTTAAGAGGATAAAAGTGGGTATTTATTGAAGGGCCTTCAATAAATGTACACCATGGGTACAGAGCCCTAGGGCTACGCCCAAAATGGACGATGGGTCATGGGTTTTTCACACTTTTATTTGGTCCATTTACATATCAGGGTTAGTTCTCCAATTACAATTTCAGGTAATGATGTAATTACCCCAAGTTTGTTTGCCCTTTTTAGAGGCTTTGTTGACATATTTCGGGGCCTGGGACAACAAGGTGTCCTTGAGTCTCAGGCCTAGAGAGGATTTGTTATGTCTAACCAGAATGGGAGAACAGTAGCTAACAGGCTATGGAGTTTTAGAGTTACACACTAAAGCAGTACAGGATCTGAAAAAGCTAAATCCTAAGGCATCACGTGTATACATATGTATTTTTGTTTATTCATCAGTGTTTTAATAGAAGACTAATTGCAAAGATGTATCTTTGATTTGGTTGTGAATTGTTTGCTATAAATCTAGGGGAACCCTTCTTCTAAGGGTTGTTTTATAGAGGGAGGAATCTCTCTGTGGAGTATTCCCTCTCTTGTGCATCAGGATATTAGATAACAGAAGCGTTTAGTGTATGTGCTACAGAACCCCTGTTTAGCATCTCTTGTGAAAAGCACAACACACTTTGAACCTGTGTTCCCTTTTGTGCCTGGAGTGGTTCCCCGGGGATTTAGGTACACATGCTGGCAGAGTTCCAGCTGGATAGGTACTTGGTTTACTGTTTGATCTTTAAAGGGCACATACATATTTGTACAGACATAGAAATAGGTGTAGCACAAAATCCTGCTGTTGTTTCCTTTTACCAAGTGTAGAAGACCAGTCAGTCTGCACAAAAAACCCCCATAGAAATCAACTTTCTTGCTATGTTAGAGCTTCTTTGAATAGCGCCTTAAGGATCAGTTGTGCGGTTCCTTGAGAGTGTGCAGGTTTTGGTTTTAGCTGGATTTATATTTTTGCTAATCTGCACCAGCCTGTATCTTTGTCCCTTTACAGTAGCACACATGCAGCTGTCTTCTATTTTCCCTTGCTCAATATCTAATCATGTTTCTATGGTCTTTTAAATTATTTTGGTTTTGTTGTTAAGTGCTCGAATGTGTCCCACTAAACAAAGCCTTTTCCTGAACACAAATTAGGCAGTATCCTTAATGTAACTACTATTAGTTGAAAAATGGTTGCTGACTTCCAGTCCCACCAACTGTCTCCCTCTCCCTGATCTGGATAAAGCACTTGGTTTTGAGCTCCTGGCTGAGCCTACACTGAGAAGAAGGGGACCTGATGAGGTCCCTTCTGACCTGAATGATCCTGTGATCCAAACCCATGGTTCTGTGATCCTAAGGCAATGACACTGCTCTGCAAGCAAGGAGACGTGCCACTAGCAGGCAAGAGTCCCGAAGAGTAGCCTGTCCTGACCCTCAGCTCTGTGTGCCCATCACCTCATGGACAGGGGTCCCTACATGCTTCATTAAGGGAAGGGATGTGGTGTGTGATTCAATGTGTGTGTCAGGATTCCTGAAAATGAGGGGTGAATTATAAATATACCTTTGCAACAAAATATCCCCAGGACAGCAGTTTGTGTAACTACAGCTTCCTGATGACTTAGTAATACCAACCAGAATTGTGGAATTGCACAAACTGTGACATTCTAGTACTTACTAGGAATACTACCAGGTGGAAGGAAAATCTAATTTTATTTCCTAGCTGTAGGGTGCACAGGCCAATGGAACTGAAGGGGACAAAGTGAGAGGGGAGAGAAGAGCTCGGGAGCCCAACTTGGGCAGCCTCTTCCTTCACAGTGCAGCTGCATCCAGCCCTAGTACAGGCTTATAACTCCTGGACTTAGATATTGGTGACCTAACTAAAAAAGAAAATGGGTGGGGGGAAATGGAGGATAGTCCAAGCTGTTTAAGCAGTAGGAGATAAAAAAATCCAAGCCATTATTTATGAATAATTAACTAACTGATGATATAATGTAAAGCAATTCTATTATTAGAAGTAACAGGACCGTGTTTTGGAATACATCAGCACTTAAACTGCTGAACACACTTGGCATCCACAGTGTTGTGGAGCTCTGCTGTTTATAGCATGCTTCTCTTTCTTTCCTTTGTGAAGCTTTTGTTAAAATCCAAGACTGTGTCCCATAACCACTACAAACCTGTATAAAGTAGAATTAAACTCCACATGTTTAATGTATTCTAGGGATTGGAAAGATTGATGGAAAATTGTTACCAGATGTGCCAGTATTTTAGTATTTTTTTTAATTTTTGTGTGGTTCCTGAAGTGTAATGTATCAGAGAAGCCAATTTCATGTTGCGTAAGACATTGCCCACAAGGGTGATTTCCCACTGAGCTCTCTTAAATAGTCACTGGTTCATGCCCTGGGTTGGGAGGGTCATTTTGCAGCTTTCAAAACCACCAAAAAAACTCATCTTGTGCAAGAGAGAGTCCATTGTCATGCCTCCCATCCCCTTGTCTGTCATTTACAAAACACAGGTGTTGTGAACGTAAATGACTGAATGGCACAGTACGGCGCTACCTGGGACAAGATGATATAAGTATAGGAAAGGAATAGTCTCTTAGTATAAACGAGTTGAGATAATTATATACTGTAGTTATGGAACTATATTTCTTACAGCTTGCTTTCTCTCCTGACTTTGAAGTTTATGTAGACATGCTTTATATTTTTTTCTTAACTGGAGTAATTCCAAAATTTTATTCTTGTGATGCCTCCACAATGCAAAGCTGGAGAGGGCTAGGAAGTGCAGTGAAGGTCCAGTGTCTGCTCTCATTAATGGTTAGCTCACTCCCTGTTTGGGGTTTTTTTGTTTGTTTGTTTGTTTGTTTTCTCTAAAGTCTCTCCAAGGCAATAGCTAGGCTTTGGTTTGGAAGTAGTCTGTTCTGGAGGCAGTGCACATAATTTTTTTTTGTTTCACCATCCTTCAGCACTCTTCCGACATGAGCATTTGGGGTTTTGAACATACACAGCAGACGGGGCTCACTTTCATGGTCTGAAAGTGCCATATTGCAAGGTTACAGGGTAGTCTCCAGATCGTTTCAGATACTTTGAACTTAAACACACTGAATGCTAATGATGTGTTGGGTGTGTGGGGCCAGATGATGAGGCCCAACACCCCTCTAGCAGATGCCGTGTGGATGTGACCAGTTTGCAATAATGGGAAGTATTTCTAAGCTGTGTGGATGTGAGCCAGAGGTACCATTTGTCTTGTATTTAGCAGAGCAGACCTTGATCACTGTGAGTGCTTTTGCCCCTCGGTGTCTGGCTCTGGTCTGTCACTGCAGAACCCTCTTTCTTCTATGTAGCCAAACCTTTGCTTTTGCTCATTTTTCTTTCTCTCATTTTTTCTGTTAATTTCTTAACTGTTTATCCCTTTTTCTTCTCTCTTCCTTAATCTTGTTTCCTTTCCCCTTTAGCAGAGGTGACCAGCACAAACTTGATGCTGTGCTGGATCCCCTGGATGGAAATTAAAATGCAGGAACACAAAGTAAAAGCACGTCTCACACATGCTGCCCAAGTCACCATGTGTGTGTGCACGTTACTGGTGTCTGTATTCTCATTTCGAGCTCTTCTAGAAGCCATTAACACTGAAAGAGAAAGCAGATGGCTTTCAAGGAGATATCAGCTATTAAATAAAACCAGAAGAAGCATTTTTAAATTTGGGAGTAAGATGGAGTCAGTGCCATTTTTCCTATCCCCTCACTACTGCCGGTCCCTCCCAGCTGTTACAACTTCTTTTAAAAATAATTGAGAGAAGCTTTCTGATTATTCCAAGCCCTTCTTTGTATAAGGACAATCAATCCCTTTTCCAGGGCAGAAAGTGTTCGCAGGAAAGTGCTTAGTACTTGTATGAGCCTTGCACTTAAAAACCTCCAACAGGCTTATCCTCTCCACTTCTGTNCTCATGTTTGTGTCTATTATGTAGAGATATGTTGGAAAGCTACATAATCTCTCATATTTTCCATTTAGGAAAATATAAAAATTATGTAATACCTTTATAGTCTCTTATATTTTCTCTGTAAAAAAACAATTTCAAAGAAATGAAACAGATCTTCCTTTTTTTTCTTCTAAGAGAAAGCAGAACAGCTAGTGAATATTTTCGGTAGAAAGCTTCGTTATACTGTTGTTGTTTAACTAGTATTTTCTGCTTTTATTCATGACTTTGACTTGGGGGTGACAGAAGAAAGAGAATGCCAAAGTAGAAGCAAGGGTAAAACTCACTTATTTTGACCTTTGCACATTCTTATCCCGGTATGGCTGAACTCATTGAATTTGCTGGTCAGCAAATTGTCCCATATCTCACATGGTCTTTGGATACCAGCTGGGGTAAGGGAATGGGCAGGAGCCACAGTGAAACTTTGGGCAGACTCCCGATTACTTAGAACCTCAGAATTGCCAATGGATACTTTGAATTTTCTTCATTTTCAGAGGATTTCCATAGCTCTCATGTGCATTAAGTACTAGTTTGCTGGTCTATTGGCATAGGTATTGTATGGCTTGGTATTACTGTTAATTTTGGCATAAACGTAAGCAAAGCCCACAGGTTTTGGTAATTCACATGAGAGCTGGACTAGCAAAAGATCAAACAGTTGTAATAATCAATGTTTGAAAGATAGGTGCAGCATCTGGACCTGCAAATACATACATAATAATGAAAACTTTAGTTTTACCTGCAAATTCCTTTTTTTCTGAGGTAATGTATTTAAGAATTCTAATATATATTCTGGTGGAAAATCTGTCGATGACAAAACTGCATTGAGTTTTAAGTAATATGGGTGGCAGTAGCAGAGAAAAATGACGTATTAATGTGAATACTAATACTTCCAGTATTTTTAGAAAAATAAAAATCAATGAGGTACCCTTCATTAAACTGTACATTTTATTCCCTTTGGAAATTTAGGCAGCCTGGTCTGACCAGTTGCTGTTAGGTGATTTTTTTTTATATTTGTCAGTATATATTTACAGTGTATAGCTGTGTTATAATAATTTTGTGAGATGCTGTGTTGATGATCTGTGATTGAAACTTGAACACACAAAATTACTATGTGAGTGCTTTGTTTTGTCCATAAGGTAATTAAAACATATCCTTTGTATTCAGATAGAAAAAGGAAGTGTATGGAAGAGTTCCTAAGCATTCCATATGTGGGTACCTGAGTTTAAGACAAGTGCCTGCGTTGCTTCAATAATTAATGACTTGGAGCAGGTACTTCCAGAGTGCGGTCTCCTCCAAAGAGTAGTTGGCCATGAGAGGTCAATAAATTAAGTATATATCTGGAGAGACAGTAAACTGTTAGCTGAAGTTATGTGAATGGAAAGACTCTTTGTCATCAGCTCCTCTGCAAGTGAACAGCTTTGTCAAACTGTGGTCTAACACATCCCTGTCTTAGTCCCATTTTCTGCACACTATGTTTGGACAGTGCTATATATAGATATATCCAAATCTTTCTGAGTTATACGCACCATGTTAGCAACGTTAAGCCATATACGCACTTTCAAAGTCCAAGAAATTCTGAAATAATTACGTGTACAACCCCAGTTATGGATAACTTCTTCCAGTGCCTACTAGCCAGGGCTCAAGTACATGGTTTTGAGTGGTATTATCAGTTTAGATT
>VYZQ01009034.1:0-16157 GCA_013400655.1 Mystacornis crossleyi
CCCTTGGTGCCTTTCCTTTGAGCCTCTGTGCATCTCTTCAGCATGTTGGGTCATTTGTAAAATAAGAAACTAATACAGGAAAAACATTCCTTCCCCTCATCTCCAGGTTCCTGGCTGGAATGCATCGAACTCAGAGCTATAAGCTGCTTAGACCTTCCAAGCACTGTAGATTAAACGATGGCAATAGAAGTTTTGCTAGCTGCTAATTTTTACAGCTAAGTGTCTCTCAAGTCAGAAGACTGTCCATACAGATACATGTGTTATTGCAGATTATTTCTCAGGTTTTTCATTTGGGTTGTGCATGGTAACTTAGAGTTTGACTGAGCCTGTCCTCCCAAGGAAAAAAATGCGTGCTTGGTTCTCCCTTATACCCCTCTCTCACTTAATTGACAACTACTTCTGTCAAAACTAGGCTCACCCTCTTCCCTCCTCCCCCTCACCCATCCTTGGCGGGTCCACTGTCTAGATGGCTTTAAATCTGATTTGGGATTTGAGTGTTATTTGGATTAACTCATTAGCGGGTCTCCATTCTGGCAAGCCTGCTAATCTGTGGCAGTGGTGCATAGCAGTGTGACAATATTACACTGAAAATGAGAAATCTAATGAGATTAGCATTTTATGCATTCAGACAGGGCTTGGGTGTTTGAATGGTCTGCAGACATTTGGTGTAAATCACAGTAGGCCCAGAAGGAGACAAAGTGACTGGACTGCAACTGAGCACCCAAACACATAGAAGATGGCAAAGACGCACAGAAGCATCAGTAGCTTTGTTGTGGAGAATTGAAACATCTCTGTCCCCATGGGCTGACTTTGACAAGCATTCGCGTATATGCCCAACAGATGAGTTTCTTTTCCTAGGAATGGAGAAGGGCTGATCTGTGTCAAGGGGATCACCTTGCAAGTTAGTCCTGCCCTTATTAGTGGTGATGCAGGAAGGTTTTGGTGGTTGCTGCCATAGGGAAGAAGGCTGCCGACTCCCAAGTTGTTTTTACATCACACTGGGATGCAGCACAAGATATACTTGTTAAAGTTTGTGACTACCGGACTGCTCCATTCTAAAATTACACCCGCGAGATTAGCTGCCTGGACAAATTCCAGTTGCACTTTTCCCTCTCAAAGGCGTTTTTACTAAAAGTTTAAAGACAGAAAAGGATGAGCCAGAATCTGCAGCCTCCTTTGGCTGCAGGGATAGGGAGAACTCTGCCTGGTTTCTTGGGTACAGCTAGTAGAACAAGGCAGTCCCCAGTGCCGGGTGCGTGGGCTTCTCCTGCTCTACCACTCAACTAAAGCTTTTGTAGCCTTTTGTAGATGACAAGGAGAGACTTTGGGAGAAGCTGAGAAGTGGTGCATCAGGGCTGGGAGTCACTCCTAAGTGCTGTCCTAGCCTGCCACCCAGTGCTGGCTTCTGGCACTCAGAGCTGCTCATGTGCTCCAGCACTGCAGCTGGTACGTGGCATGGAACCTCGCATGTTCTTCCTGGACTCTGTTGGAATAGTCCTTTCTGAGTTACTGAAACTCAGGTCCTGCCAGAAATAAGCAATATTTTAAAATGGGCTGCTTTGGGAGAACTGTGTGACAACGTCCTCAAATTCCTTCTTGAGTACTGTGGACTCAGCAAGTAGGTGGTGCTTCTTGGGTGTTGTGCACTTGGCAAGTGATGGGCTAGTGTCTGGTTTGTGCCCCTTAAATAAGAAGTGCCCCTTAAATAAGAAGGGAAGGTAATTATTTCTGGTCTTTTCTTCCCGAGGACAGTTTAGAAATGATCAGAGCTTCACAATCACTCAATGGTGATGAATCCAAACCAAATACATCCACAAAAAGATGCTGAATTTCGCAATAGTGTTCAAATTGGTATCAGGGTGTCATCTTTATAAAAAACAGGTAACAGAGCTAGGGAGAGGTGATAACTCCTAAAGATACCACGAAACTACTTTAACCCCAGAAAAGAAGGGGAGGAAGGAATATTTTCTTAGGAAAGCAAGAATGGTTAACAGTACTATTGGGCTGGTTTTTTCCAGGGAGAAATTGAAATATGGTAGTGCAGAAGATGGTTCATTCACACAGCTCATCATGTCTACAAAACCACCCTCCTATCCCAAAGTACTGCAGGGGGAAAAGATGTTATTCTGTAAATTTCACATAAAATCTGAGGAATAATATAGAGAATTTTTTTTTAGAAGTGTTTGGTTTCAATTTTTTTAAAAAAGATTTTTGTCATTTCACCATTGAATAGAAACTAGTAATTGAGTGCTGTCACCTGCAAAAAAGATGTATGTACAATTGATTGCTTTAATTGGGTAAATTAGGTAAACATCTGGCACAGTCCTAGAAACTGCTGTTTGTCTCACTTTACAAACAACTGACTATATCTTATGATGGCATGGACTAAAGCTACCACACCAGTGTTTTATCAGCTAAAGAATTTAATAGAGCAGCAGCCTTTGTGACTGTGGCCTGATATTCAGTCTTGACAATACTGCCTGGATTTATCTAGGTGAGCAGATAGATTGAGATTTTTCTCTGCAGTATAGGGGGTGGCAGATGGGATGAGTGGTCATTTTTCTTCAAGTAGTGAGATAGTTTTTGCTGCCAACTGAAAAGGAAGGGGCAGAGGAGAAAGAATGTGATGAGGTGGCCTTGTTTTAAAGTATGTGACGTGCAGAGAACAGACACAATATAGGAAAAGGTAAGTATAGAAGGAGAGGATGAAAAACAAAGGGGTATTTACTCTGAAGGGTGCTTAAATGCTATTAATATGTATCATAAATCTTTGAATGCTCTGTTATCCAAGCATTGTATTAAGTGGAAAGAAAAAAACCCCACTGCTACTGATTTGCATTTTGTTATTAATTCAGAGTAAAAGAGAGGAAAAATTGTCAGCAAGGTGCCTTAGCGAATCTTTATATAATAGTAACAATTCATGTATGGGAAGCAAATACTTTAAAAAAATGAGTAAAATGAATAGAAATGTAATTCAGAGCAGCCCTAGCACTTCATCTCCATGTAATGATATGGGCAAAGCCTGAATTCCAACATTTTGCAGTGAATTATGGGACATGGTAGAGCTTGCAGGTCTGCAGAAATAATACACGGTCAGTTATAATATCCCATTAGGAAAAGGTGATGTAATCAATTCTTCTTTCATGGCCTAGCAATGACACATCTAATTTTCTAGGTTATTTACCCCCTGGAAAAAATTCATAATCGCTCTCATAATACGAAAATATCTCCTTAGATACATTTGTGGGGAATCTCATTAGAAGGCTTTGCTGAATGTATTTTTCTGTCAGAGTTGAAAAGGCAGAGAGCTTCATCCACAGGGAAGCTGGATGGCCAGAAAACCTGTATTATATTCCTGATTCTACTGCTATATGATGCTGAGAGAGCATCCTTGGCTGCTGAGACTCTTTCCTGTGATTCTTCCAAGTCATCTGTCATCTGTCAGCTGACATAGTAAAGACTCACTTATTTAAGACGCTGAAGTCAACCCAGCTCATCTGCGGGATATGTGCTGGGGTCACTTAACATGTCTGTCAGAGAGGTAATCTTCAGGGGAAAGGTGATGCAGAGCCGTGGAGGGGCCTGACTAGTACTAGCTAGGGTTGGGAGAGGACAGATGTCCAGAGCTGTAAGGTACCAGCTCCTTGGGACACGGTGTTACATATGCGGGAAGGGGTAGGGTCCCGCCCTGAACTCAGCTCAGATTTCTGGATGCTCCAGGAAAGGTGTCACTTATGTGATTGTTTTCTTTTTTGCTCAGTGCATAGGTTGAGATATTACAAAGAAGACTGTCCTGTATGGGTCAAGCTTGGAGCTACTCTGCATGAGGAAATTACTCCTTAGTGGCTCGGCTGACTCTCATACTTTTCTGGACTAGGGAAGCAAGAATGAACAAGATACTGTTCAGCAGAGAGAACTGTTTTTAAAGGAAAGCTGTTTTAATTTGATCTTTTTTTCTTAAGTCCTGAAAGGAGGCTTGAGAATTCTTAGAAAGTTCATCTAGAAACACAGTTGGCTTGCTGGTCTAAAAAAACACATCCCAATCACCTTGTAATTTGTTGTGCTATGTAGCCTATCTGTCTCTACTAACAGGTATCTTATAGCACATCTCTACAGGTTTGTAAATATTCAAGATTTAGCTTTGATGAAAAATACTGTCTCTCTATAAAGAAAACATAACTATTAATATGTAAATGTTACAGAGCTATCTTTTTAGTTATCTCAGTTTTTAAAAAATCAAACCATGGCCTTCAGTCCTATTTAAATGTAATAGAATTAAAAAAAAAAAAAAAAAAAGCCTTTCGCTCCAGAGATCCAAAAAGCTGAATATATTTTCCTAGCTGATTGATGCTTTTCCATTTATTTTTAAATGTAATTTTCCCCGGGTAAGGAATTGTTCTCTTGAGTGTCAAGAAGGAAATATTTCCCAAATCATAGGCTTGGATTGGCTGGCTTGAGACTAATGAGATAGCTCTGTTGAGAGGGGTAGGCTGGGAAAGCAGAGAACGGAGTGATTTGTCATGCTGGTTTTCCAGCCACTGCTAAAGAGCTGCTTTGTAATGCCAGCCTGCCAAATCTCCTGGCCACAATCAAATTACTCCCTCCACATGCACGCACATCCACACCCTCGCCCTTTAGATCTATCACTGACAGAATAGTTATTAAACAAAAACTCAGCCTGGGGAATTATTAATCGCCAGGCTTCATTTCTTTATCAAATGTGGTGGCCTGAAGGGAGAGCTCTTTAAGCTTTCAGAAAGACTGTAGCACATTAATCACTGGAGGGAAGCGGGGTGGGGGCTCAGCATTTGTAAAACTTGTCAGATCAGAAATAGGAGACACAGAGATAAAAGAGATGTTTATGACTTGGAGGTGAAAGGGCTTCACTTTTCATGTTTTTCTTTGTGACCTTTTTTTTACTGTTTATTTTGGGATTTCGTTTTTGGTTTTGCTTTATTGGTCTCATCCTAGAACTTATACTAACTCTGTGGCTGTACCTCTGGCCCACACACTGCCCATGAAGAGAAAGGCCATGAGTTACGGATGGAGCTTGCTGTGTACCCATTAGCAAAACAGCGGTCACTGTTTTGGGGTGCCAGCCTGTTGTAGTGCTGCACTTGTCCAGGCACTGAGCAGGCCCCAAACTACTGTCAGCGTTGGGAAGCGGGGGTACTTAGGTGCTTGTCTAACCTAAATAAATGAATTAAATTAAGGTACCCAGCACTGAAGATCAGTCCTGAAATAATGCCTGACTTCATGAAAGTTTAATACTTGATTCACTATTGTATGCAACAAATATATATACACATACACTTAAAAAAAATTACTACAATCGTATCAGCTCCAGACCATATATACGGTAGATTAAGCCAGTGCTGTAGGCTGCCTGTGGCTGGAAGCACTTAACCCGTGATTAGTTAAAACATTAATTATCATTGACCTTGTTCACTCTAATCCCGAGACCTTTAGCCCGTGCAGTGGGTGGGGAGGTTGTTACTCCTGTGAGGGTACCCAGTGAGGAATGTAATCTGAGCTGCTGTTCAGTTGACACGTTTTTCCTCATAAAAGGATGGTGTATCAGCTGAACCAAGCAGCCTTTATTGTAATTCTTCAGCAATACAGCACTTTGCACTCCTGAATCTCTGTCACCTGAAGAGATTCCTCAAACTACTGACTTTAGGGGGTTGGTTTGCTGGTACAAGTCATATCCCTTTAAATACATAATCTTTTCTGCACTGGAAAGCTCTCTGGTTTCTTAATAATACCTTGGCTTGAAATACATAATAATTTTAGCATATATTATAAACACACATCCACTTCCTACATGACCTGGAGCTGATGATCCAAACAGCCTGCTTCTTCAAAATAATACATGTCTATATAAATATACGTATTTAGAGAAAGAGAAGGAATATGACTGTATAAATTCCTCTTAAAGATGTTGTAAATAAATGTCAGCATTCCTTCTCATAAGATTGTACCTTGAGTTTTGTAGTTCTAATTTCCTAATAGAACTGTCCAGGGATTTGGCAGCAGTGAGAGCACGGCAGGTACATAGAACTTTCCTGTCTCACAGGGGCACTTGAGGGGAAAAAAATCTCTAATTCTGTTGTATATACAAGAGGCTGCAGTGAGGATCCCAAGCTCACTGGAGAATGGTCGGTGTGTTAACATGCATTTGTACCATGGCTGGCATGCAGCCTGATTCTGTACAGCCCTGCAGTTAGCTGGAGCCTCTAAGCGTCCCTGTAATATAAATATTCTGGAAGAATAATAGGGCTATTTGTGGCTCTTGAGGGCAGCAAATATATCTGGTATGCAGGATGTTTTCCAAGCCTTCATCTCTTATTTTTCCAAGCATCCAGCAAGAGAGAAGAAACAAACCACATTTTCTGTGCACAGACAGAAGGAATGAGAGGAGGGATGGATCACATCAAGTGGATTTTGAGAGAGCCACAGAACACTTGTTGCATGTTGTCCTGACACTGCAATATGATATTTGCATTGTGATGTTGTATCAATATGTGAGACGGTCTGTCTTCTTGGGAGCCTCATGTCTGGCAAAGCAGTTCTCAACTCACAGGCTCACTTCTTCTAAAGGGACTTTTGTCAGTACACGTGTAAACAGCAGCCAGTTCTGTGGGATCTCCAGAGGAATCTGTGAAAGTTTAAGCACTGAAAAACTTGAATGACCTACAATTCAACAGGCAAACAATTCTAATGATTACTTGTACTCTCAAGTATATCATATACTGAAAACCATGTCGGCACACTACTGTGAATAATTGTCAGGCAGTCTTCCTAATGAATAGCATGGCAAAAGAGAGTGTATGGGCTAAGAGTAATAATCAAGGAGTCTGATTTGTCTGTCAAGAAAGGCCTGAAACCTCCATATCTTTGTATAGGCTTTGCACAGCAGGAACTGTCTCTGTTCATTATTAATTGAATCCAGCACTGAAGGAATTGCTTCCATGTCATTAAATGGGTTATTCCCCACGTGATATCTTGGGGTTTTGGCTGTTTTTTAGAGGAGGACGAAGTGTGTTGTGCTACCATATTTATGCCCAGTTTATAGTTTTGTAAGAAACAGCATGCAAATGTTATAATCCCTTGACTCCTGAAATACACTCCTATGAAGTGGTTTTGCTTTGATTGTCAGGGTATATTGCAGCTAGTACTTAGAGAATCTTGGAATCAGGGGGATTTGACATAGGATTCTGCAGTAAAAGAGGAATTATTAGAAGGGAAACTCTGCATAGTAAGTAGCATATTATCTTTTGTTCCATCACAGCCCTTTTCTCACCATTCTGTGAGGAGCAGTGGGTGAATTTCTTCATGAGGGTTTGTAGTCAGGGTATACATGCCTCCAACAGCTCAGATAACTAATAGAACCCAGGAAGCTTTAGGGTTCAAACATATATTTGGTCATGAATGTTTTTAATTAACAACATCTTTTCTTCCTTCAGCTCTGTCATGGTTTGCTTTGTTATCTGCAGAATCTAACAACAGGTTCCTTGTTCTGAGTACTTTCCTTGCATCAGATTACCTCAGGTTAGCTGCTCCACCATGACTATTCTCAGGTTATGTCATGTTCCCCTATGACCAAGCTGAGGTAATTCTTTCAGAGCAGAGTGTGTGACCTCAAGGCACTACAATTCTGGAATGATAAGATCTTGCACACAGGCTGTTTCTCCTGAATAGCTGATACACAGTAGCACAAATACAGGGCACTCAGCAGTTCCCACAACAGCAGCAGGATCTGCTCTTTTCAGGTGAGGATGTGGTATGCACCTTCAAGGTAGAAACAGTGGGTGGATGGCTGAAGACAAGGAATTAAGAGAAACTTTGGGACTGGGCAACAATTTCCTTCTAAAGCATTTAAAAATTTAATTCATGAGCTCTGAAACAAAGTTTTCTTGCATCCTGCTCTGCATATTTAATAGTAGTGGCTGATATGTCTCAATGCAGACTTAGCTGCAGTCTTGGAAGAGCTTTCCTGGTTTCTACAACAAAACTATCTGCTTTGTATTAATCAGTTCCTGGTAGAACCAGTCTTGAACTATGGTTAAAAGCAGGGTTGTGTCTGCATTTATCTGCTTCCAGGGCTTAAGTTTCAGTGTAGGTCTCTGGCATCCAAGCAAAACTATNGATATTTCTATACATAACGATGTTACTCTGATGCAGAGGTAACATCCTGCTGTTTCTTTTGACAGAAATAGGAAGCCAGGAATAATTCTTGATGTTAATACTTTCTATTCCTGCCTATTAGCTGTATTATGGTAATGCTTAGCAGACTGACTTGACATAGAAACTATGGTAGTCCTTACCCTGCATTGCAAACAGGGGTTGGCAGAGGACAGAGGAAGGAAGAGATCCATTAGTATTGCCAAGCAGGTGGACAAGAGTCAGGAGCAACCTTTCCTGGGACAATGCATGCTCTCCTGCAGCCATAGACGACCACTGTGACACACCGCTGTCTTCCTACTTATTTGGTGGGACATCCAGGAGCCATTTTATTTCTTCCATTATTAGTTCTGTGTTGGCACTGGTTTATCTTCAGCAACTGCAAGACCCTGTGTAAAGGCTGGAAGCTACACTACCTCAGCTGCGAACAAGGTGAAATGCTGCTGAGAACATGCCAAGGAGCTGTCTTGCACAGAACCACAGGAAATGGGGGGGAAGAGTTCTTGAGTCTTCATAACAAGAACAGGGTCTGCTCTGCCTAACTTACCCTGCCTGCCTTGCCTGTTATGGGGAATGGTAGAGACTCCCAGGCCTCTGCATTCAATCCATCTCACTACTTCTCCATTCCTAAAGTTAGAAAATTATACTCCTTAATTTAACTTCCCTTTGCTTGAAGATGAACCATTCTTGCTTGTCACACCTACCTACTCTTTTTTCTCTCCTTTTATAACTATTTTATCTTTTATCATCAGTCCTTTCCCTTTATTTTTCTGTTTAACTAACACCAGCAATTCCTTGTTCTTCCCTTATGCCCATGTATTTTGTCTCTCTGCGTATTCTCGTCACTCAACTCCAGAACACTTCCAACTGGACCACATTTTTCTTGACTTCTTGCGAACATTCCCTGGCTGGGAGCTGAGACTGAGGGAGGGAATGGGAATCTATGTTAGAGAAATCCCTAGTATCAAGTTTTGCAAAGCAGAGATGGGGAGACAAAGGAAGAAAAGCAGAACCTGGAGAATGTGACCGGAGACCTCCATAAGTTTCAGGGTAATTTGCTGGTGTGAGGTCAGAGGATTAAGCACTGAGAGAAGTGCAAAACAATGCACTTTGCAAAGAACTACTTAAACTACACACAAGTATGCATGTATCACATGCAGGAATTATGTTTTACTCTGCTACAACCTCTATGGGGAAAAAAAAGATGTCAACAAAGACGTCTTCTCTATATGCAGAGCTGGTAAAAAATAAAAACACAGTAAAAATGTCAGATTGTATGAAAGAGGGAAGAATAAAGTAGAACATATTAAAGTAGGATTATATCGGTTGGTGTTACAGGTCCAACTAAATTACTACATTCAGTTCTGGTTGCTTCACTTCTAAATGGCCATTGCAGAGACCAAGGCAGACAAGACCCCAACAAAATTATTAAAGACACAGCATGAAGGAATGGAAGAGTCTATTCCAGATGAAGTTAAAAAGGACAAGGTTTACTTAATTTGAAAAGTGCAAAGTAATAGAAAAGATAACAGATAAGAGATAATTAATTTCATTCTGTCCCATGGCCTAAATGCAAGTCATCTCTTGATGAAATAAAAAGGTAGAAATTTAATATCAAAGGAAATTTTGTTCCCCGTGCAGCATAATGGCCAGATACCTTGGCCTGACTTTTGTATGCCTTGCACAATTCAATGCAGACAGAAATACACCAGTATTTCTAAGCTATTTCTGGTAAGAGTACCACTGCTCTGTGTCCTGGGCCAGATCTGGTGCTGCAGGCAGCCAGGTTGTCTGGGTGGCCACTGTTCCCGCATTGCTCAGGACTGAGTCCTTGCTGACCATTGTGCTCCAGAAGGGCTTCATTTTCCATTAGCTCCTGTTGCAGATAATCCTGCTTTGTAGTGTCGCTCCTTGTTAGATGCACAGTGCACTTCCCTGTTGATGTTTCGCCCCAGGGCCCCTCCCCCCAGTGGGGGAACCTCCACACTTCCCCACTCACAGGTTTCTAGTACTCTCAAGTGTGTCTGAGCTAGTAGTTGCCAACCTCAGCTGAATAAATAGATCTTTCAAGGGAAGTGTTTTTTCATGTTGTGTTTATGGAGAGAGGTAAAGAGCATTTTTCACCTTTTGTTATTTTCTGCACAATGTAAGCACAAATGTGCTGAGGATCACAATGCCTGATGTATTCTGGGAATACTTACTCTATCAAGAATAAAACAGAGGTAGAAGGGAGGAAAAATTCTTAACAGTTGCGACTCTCGCTTATTTCATGACTTAGCAAAACTGCCTCCCTCTGAGTTAATCTGTGTAGCGCCATGTGACCAATGTCTCCAGGAGTTTATCTTGATTCAGCTAATATAGCTACTATCCAAAATATGCCAGCTGGTTTGAGAAAAGATGAGGTCAAGGAAATAAAACTTGAGATTACAACAGTTCAAAGAAGAGGATAATTGAAATCAAGAGGAATTTGGTGGACTTCCTTGAAGTGTCTCAATTTGCATTTACACTACTGTAATAATTCTGTGGTTGTTTGAAGCTCCTTTTCCATCAAAAAACTCTTCCTGTCATCTTGGGAAGATCTCTAAAGCTACCCAATTGGACTTTGGTTTTAATTAGGCTCAAAAAAGGATTCCCTTAATTAAAGCTCCCAGTTGAAGGAGATCTAGGAGCATTTCGTGACTGTTGAAAGAGAGGAGGATTAGGAAGGAATTAACTTCCGAGGTTCTGGTTTTCTGGCCGTCTATGGTACCCTGCCAGCATTCAGTTCTAATTGCTTCATGAATTAAACAGATAGCACAGCACTGTCTGGCAGTGCAAGCAGGCACTGGTCCTTCCTTGTGCATCCTGAAGATCCCTTTGGAGAAAAGAACAGAATCTTTATTATCATAGCCTGGCTGGTTCTATCACCATGACCTTGTCTGTACATAGAAGTTATTGGGCAGTAATCAGCAGTGTGAATTTGAACTGCATTAAGCGAAGCTGTACTGGTGCGTGCAACCATAGGGCTGCCACCACGCAAAAGCACGGGCTGTTCCTGAAGCACCAGGAGTGGAGTTAATGCAAAGTAGGTTGTAAGTGCTAAATTCCAGTCGTGTATGGAATACCCCTTCGTGGGGCTCCATCTCCACAGGTAGGAGAGGGCGGCTGGGGAAGTGTCTGTGGGGAAGCTGTGTGCCAATTGTGAGAGTGGCCTGGCTAAGGGGACAACTCTGTAGATGTGGCAAGGCACCCTAAGAAGGAGGACACGAGTTAACTCCAGGCTTTCCACTTCATGTGTAAGATTACTTCTGTGTGGCTCAAGGAAACCAAGTGTCATTGTGGAACTGGGACTACAGTGTTTCTTTATCAAGAATGGTGCAGGCTGTTGATAAATTTGAAGACTTTAGTGGCATGGGGAAGAGAAATATTTATGTGGTAAAAATGCCAGGTATTTGAGGAACTCTTAACACTCAGATGATAATATCTGCTAAGAAACCAGTAACCTGAAAGAACCTTATTTAATTTCTTACAGAGAAAAAGGTTGAACTCTGTATTGCCAAAAACACTTACTAAGGCCTTAAAGCTGCACTTTATAGAGGTAAAGCATTTCTGAAGAAAAGAGTAGTTTTTAAGTGGCCATACTTGAGGAACTCATGACTATGCAGCTAGAGGAAAGCAGTCAAAAGGAAGAACAGTCAAAAGTCCAATACCAGAGAATTAATGGAGTTTTGGGTTTAATAGACACTGGGATCATTCAGATACAGAGTAAGGTTATAAAGAGAACATGGCAATTACAATAACTGAAGTTAAACAATAGAACAATGCTAGCACCAAATTATATTTTACATCTGCACATGGCTGGTCCAAAGGTGTGTGTCTGGTTGGTCATAAAAATGTATTTATATATTGTTAGATAAAATGTGTTTTATAATAGTACCATACACTTAGAACTCAAAAGTTTAGGGTAGGGATTGGACTTTGAAATCACTTTAATTGAAGTTAGTAAGCTTTCAAAGGAGGCAGACACTGTTTTTTAGTGTGGTTCAACCAGCAAATCTCTGTGCACTATGTAACAGCCCCCTAAGTACAATTGAATGAGGTGATTTTGCCTGGCTCACAAATCAAATTGCAGTGGCAGAACTGGGAGCAGGGTAGAAGAATTAGCACTCTCAGCACTCCTTATTCCTGCCACTAGATCAAGCTCATGCTTCCACACTTCAGCACAGTACAGCCTTCATTAGGAAAAACCACTTTAAACAAACAGATGAAGTGCCCATAATATTTTTACTCCTCAAAATCTGGAATACTATATGCCATTAACACTGAGTCATTGAAATTGCTCCAAAATGAAATATTATAGTGTGTTGTGCCAATGCCTTGAAAGTCTTTGTGTTAAGATTTCAACAAGAGAAACCAAAACAAAACTCCAAACCCGAAATTTTCAGCCTAGGCATCACATTTCGGTCCTAATGTATGGGAAATACCAAAGTATTATGAGCCATCATGTCCACACAGAGAGGCAGATAAAAGTCTAAAGTTGACAAAGATCAGACTGCAAATAGGACACACATTTAACTGAAGATAATTAACCACTGGAACAGATGGTAAAGGGATGTGGTAAATTAATCGCCTAGAGTCTTTAAATCAAGATTGGATGTCCTTCCTTCTGAAAGAAATGGCACAGTTCAGCTATAAATTACGAGGCTTGATGGTGGTATTGCTGGGTGAAATGCTCTGGACTGTGTCATGTGCAGGAGGTCAGAGTGGATGAGCATAATAGTGCATCCCTCCAGACCTTGCCATCCATGAATTCATTATCTTAGCTTGAAAAGTTTTACATTTTAACAAAGCAGTTATAGACTGCTGGGCTCACAGTGTGTAGTTTTAGAAGATTTTAAATACTCTTTCATTCTATATTCTCACGGGTCTGAATTAATCTTGTTAATATTGTTTGAAAGCATGCAAGTGTAAAATATGAAGATGCTTTCTTTTTAACAGATTGATTCCTATATCTCACTAAAACACAAAGTGGTCTTCAGACAGCACTGATTGTGTATTTCCCCATATGTTCACTGCCCCAGCTCTTGGGCAGGTAGGTGGTAGAAAAAATTCTTCTCCATGTCTCTTGAGTGATGTGAAGGAAGTGATGTATCCTAGAGGAAACAGGAACTCATCACACTGGTACATCTCCACTTTGGATTGCTCGAAGAGTTCTGTGATAGAGGACTACTCCATCACTCTTGGCTGTGACAAAACTGTGGCTTGCTGCTCCCTACACGGCTCTTTTTCACCACATGCCAGCCTACCCTGTGATAGTTCTTATTTGTCTCTTCATGGTGTTAGGAGAATGAATATACTTTTAGTATCTTTTAGGTGAGACACGTGGGCTGGGATTCAGATGCCTGAACACAGATATCTAGTGCTTTCTCAGACACTCTTGAACATTCTGCCTGAACTTCAGATGTTGCTGTGAAGGTTGTAAGTCTCTACATCCAGAGTCTTCCAGAACAATAGCTGGAAACTAGGTAGAATAGCCAAGGCCTGATCACTCTGGAAATATTTTTGGTCGTTACAAATCTAGTGAGCTCTTGGTGAACCCTATGAAACTGATCTAATCAGGCTGCAATTGGGAATATTACTTTCTGCCACCCAAATTTCATCCCCACAGTTTTATTTGCTTACAGCAGCCTTTACTTCCTGTCCTGAGCTGCTGTGCTGTGGTGCTGAACACCTCTGTGGTGTTGCTGAATTTCAGAATGCACTTATCTGTGTTGATGCTTATTGACAGATACATTGTTTTGTAAAATGTTTTGGGATCAAAAGTATATCTTAGTATATTTTCAATGTTTAAAACCCCACAGCAGTCTGTGAGAGTTATTAGACAAAATAATGGATTTTCCTCTCTTATTACAGAACAAGGTTTATGATATTTGGGGTTTCTGGTTTCTAACATTCCACTTTCCACTTTTCCAACACCTTTGAGCGGCCAGTCAGAGACACTTTGTGAGTCCTAAGGCGAACAACCCATGGTAGAAAGGCCCCCAAATTATCATTTCCATCTTAGAAATCTCCATCTTAGTGAATTTTCATTGTCATTCCATGCATCTTTTGTGATTATGAGAAACAGCCTTGCATGTCTACAGGGCAGTTTTTAGCCAAGCACCAGGGAAATAACATTTTTAATATCTAGTCCCCTAATGCTGCTTAAATTAAATCAGTTTCTCTCCCCTCCCTTCTCTTTTCTTAATTCTAATTGACCCTCCGTACTCATTTGAATTACATTATTTTTCTGTCTTCGTCTATTCTCAAAGTTTATGGTCCCTTGGTTAGGAAACCATAAACATTCAGCTCTGCTCATATATAACCAAAATTAAAGCTGTGTATATAAATCTGGCAGCAGAGTAGTATTTTTGCTCACTCTTGAGTTGCAGCTGTATTTCTTCAGTAATGACTGAACAATAATTCATCATGCTCACTTTTTCAATCCTTCATAAATATGTAAACCAAAATTGCAACAAATATTTTTGCTGACAGGTGGCTATTGCAATTAAACACCTGAGAAACTCAGGTTATATCTGTGAACAAACAGGGTTATTGATTCTTTTCGTGTCATTACAAGTAATTCTGTGTCACTTGCATCACAATTAGAAGTTGTATGGTAGAGCACTTGGAAAGAAAGGTGATTGAGTCAACTTCTATCCACAGTATACTGTCTAGTATCTGTGATCTCCTGCTTAGGTATGTCGGAATCTAATCTGCCCTGTATTACTTCAAACTGATTTATTTTCTGAATCCCACACATACTGCTGTACTTGTGGCTGTGTTCGGCTTTGTGGTAGAGCCCACAGGTCTGCCTAGGCAAATCTGTGGACATGTGGATATACATATTGCAGATGATATACGATGTGCTCTCAAGGTTGCTGTGTTCAAGCTCCCTGCACACAATTTTAAAGCACAGCATTGCTAACTAAGGATAAACTTATCTCACCTGCTCATATTTTCAAGGCCATTGCTGGCTGCAACCCTTATTGCTACTTCAGGTCCTGTGGGAATGTGTGAAATCAAAGCTATGGATATTTGCACAAGTGTTGCTGTGGGCTCTGTTTTGTTGATGGCGACCCACAGGTTACAGCATGGCTCCTTGTGGCAGCCCTGGGAGAGAGGCACTAGGTCTAACACTGGTCAAACACTGCAGGCTTCAGGAGCAAAGCTCTCCCATCTTTGCTTGGAATTGTCTAAGCACTGCAGCAGTGCAGGCTGTGGGCTGTAAGTAAACAGGTCTGTGACAGCTATCCAAACATCTCATACATGTGTAAGAGATGGACTCATTCCAAGATGACCCTCCTTTGAGAGCCTGCACCAGCAGCTCTCCGCATGGCAGTCTGTTTTCTCCTACTTCAGTTTCCTGCGGCTGCTTCAGCTCACTCTCCCCCCATTCCCTCCTTCCAAGCTGCACTTCCCCTCACAAAAATTCTTCAGTAAGCTCTAGTCTCTAACCCACTTCAGTCCTTAACAAGAGACACTCTCACTTGTCCCACTTTAAAGTGCTTTTTGTAGCACTCTTGTTCATCCTGCACATTAACTGTCTTTTACATTCCCTGCTGCACCTGCGTCTTCTCTCTGCCCCCAGTGCCCAGCCAGATGGGAAGCTGTATCCATCTCTTCCACACACACAGAGGAACCTGCAAGCACAGAGTCTGGTCTTGCTGTCAGATAGTTCCACCACAAAGGTCTTCACTTTAAGTTAGATTAAATGCCCAAGGGGTTTGGCAGACTCATACTCTCTGTTTTCACCCACCAAGTCCAGTTTTTAAAATTCTGTACTCCAAACACAAATAAAGAGTGATTGAAGCTAATCTCTGTTTTATCTAATTTTGGGGTACAGACTCTCAGTCTGCTGAATAAGCTTGGATGACCTATGTCCTAGAGAGAGTGCTTTCCGAACCTGAGCTTTCCTACAAATAAAAATAAATTACAGCTCTCTGGTTGCTAGA
>VYZQ01009035.1:3815-15214 GCA_013400655.1 Mystacornis crossleyi
GTGGAAGAAAATGGCCCAGCTTTTGAAGGAGTATTCTGCTCTAATGGTTTGGAAGTTCACCCCTGAACAAATACATGACCTTTATAAAGTGGCAAAATATTTGAAAGAAAATCTATGTAGCAGTTCCAGGGAGGTGCAAAGTTCAGCAACATGCTGAGCACTGCTCCTCAGATACTGCTCCTCACAAGCCAGCGCCCCCAGGGGAAGGAGGAGGAAAGCAGATCGATGCACTGTGGCCTCTTAAACTGCAGCTGAACCAGAGGAACAACTCGTGCCAGTAGCAGTCACCCCCATAGAGAAGAAGAAATCCAAGACCAAATCAGTTCGTGCAGTGAGTGATGAAGAGGAAGCAGGACCCTCACAACCAGAGGAAGAGTCAGGGCCAGACACAAAGACGCAATCCCTATCCCTGGGTGANNGCGCAATCCGTAGCCCTGGGTGATCTGTGAGATACGCAAAAAGATTTCAGCCAGCAGCCAGGGGAGCCCCTGCTGACCTGGCTGCTCCGGTGCTGGGGTATCACGGCCGGTGGTGTGACACTAGATGGAAATGAAGCCAAGGGACTCGCATCCCTGTCCCAGCATCCAGGCATTGACCAAGGGGTTGAGAAAAGACCAGAAACTCTCAGTTTGTTCAAGTAGCGTGGTAAATAAAGAGGAATCTTGTGTGATGACTCAGCAGTTTTATGTCACTTAATGTGGCATTTTAAAATAAATATCTGCTTTGTAGATCTGCAGCCTGGGATTTACTTTTGTTCATGGTATTAATAACAGTATATAGTAACTTCTGTTTGATTGAAACACTTGAGCCTTTCAGTGGCCAAGAAAAGATGTAGCAAGGATTTTATGCGTCAAGAAGCATGAAATATAAAACAATATTTATAAAAACTATTCAATTCTCAAAGCCATTTAATATAGAAAGCATGGAGTTCTTGTACATGATGTGTTTCATTTAGCAAGTATTTTGATAAAAAATGTTGATAGTTTACTGTCATCCATAGAGTATAAAAACAAGATTTCATGTGGTGGATTGTTTGTTAAACAATTTTTTGGTGATTTTTCATACCCTGAGCTTGTAGTGACAGCCTTCCTGATCTGTAAGCAAGTGTTAAGAGACATCAGATTTCTTTAAGTGTCCATTACTGTCACTGTCTGATCATATAAGTAGTGCTTGGCAGCATGGTCCTTTAGAGTGTCAAAACCATAATTTTCCCAAAATATTTTTTCAAGGGACATACTTTTTTGCATTGAAATGATATTATTTTTATGTGCTCCATTAGCATTGGAGGTATTCCAGATATAGCTGCTGCAGAATATAGCCGTTTGGAAATAACACTTCAGTGTTTTAAAATGAGAAAAATAGCATCACTTTCTAAGATGTATTGTTTGTCAGTGATACTGATAGACACAAACAAAAGGAAAACTGCTCAATATTTATGACTGGATTTAAAACAATTGCCTTAGGAACAAATGCCAGTGAGAATTTCTTGTTAAAATTTTCTCAAAGGGATGCTCAGAGCTTTAAGTAGTGGATGACACAAAAAAATAGTAGTATAGCCATTTGCTCTTCTTTGCTAGAAGCAGATAACTGTCCATTTTCACACATAGCTTGTAGTCTTTGATTTATTTCTTTATTATTTCTTTTTAAAGAAGAAAATTGTAGTGCTTTAAACTGTACTTAACCAAGTGAAACAAATTGAGCTGGTGTTCATGGAAATATCCACCTATAATTTATTGCTTCAATATCTAAGCTATATTACCAAAGAAGAGACTGTTCTCTTGTTCTCAGTTTTGCTGCGAAATATGACATCTCTTTTTTTTCTTTTTCTCCTTTTTTTTTCTTTTTTTCCTTTTTTTCTTTTTTTTTTTAATATCAGTGAGTTATTCCATTCTGATCTAATTTTCTTACCAACACCAGTATCAGCCAAAGCTAGTTCTCTCCAGCTTCAAGGTATTGTAGAGAAACTTGGGATGTCTCTTAGACACTGCTTCACAAATTAGTTGAGGCAGAAAATAGTCATGAAGCACTGGTGGAAGTGACACAGAACACTACTTCTACATTTTGTTTCCTGGTTGTATTTTATGACCTCACCTAATTTTCCTCCTCCCCATTTGGGCCTGCTCAGCCTTGAGAAGAGCTGACTGCGATGGGATCTCATTAATGCATATAAATATCTAAAGGGTGGGTGCCAAGAAGATGGAGCCAGGCCCTGCTCGGTGATGCCAACCACTAGGACACATTAGTCAAAAGGCAGAAACTGGTGCACGGGAAGTTCCACCTAAATGTGTGGAAGAACTTCTTTACAGTGTGAGTGACCGAGTACTGGAACAGCTTGTCCAGAGAGATTGTGTAGCCTCGCTCACTGGAGATATTCAAGAACTGTCTGAACCAAACCTGTGCCATGTGCTCTATGTGCAATGTGCAATGACCCTGCTGGAGCAGGGAGGTTGGGCCAGATGACCCACTGTGTTCCCTTCCAACCTGAGCATTCAGGGTGAATATAGAAGAGGTGCAAGTATCGTGCATAATGAATATTAAGAGATCACTATCAGTACTATGGAGAACGACAGCTGCACTTGGTTATGTCTGTGCTAAGAACTGAATTTAAGTGTAGACATCAAAGGTTTTTACAACTCAGTCTAGTTTTTATGCTGTGCCTACAACAATGATGAAAAAATGACTTGATGTGTGATAGAGCATAGTCTCATGAATAGCTTTTCACGATACTAATTTGACAGACTCCATAGTACATTACAGGTCTTGTTTTAATCACATCATGATGTCAGCCTATTCACTCCTTGAGACCTTATACTTGATGTGTTTTTGTATTAATTAAACCCAGGATTTCTGTAGGCAGTAGAATAGTAGAGGTTTTTTCAATCTTCAATGGAATCCATGACTTCATGTCGTTTTTG
This sequence comes from Mystacornis crossleyi, assembly GCA_013400655.1. Lineage (NCBI taxonomy): Eukaryota > Metazoa > Chordata > Aves > Passeriformes > Timaliidae > Mystacornis > Mystacornis crossleyi. The sequence goes on from VYZQ01009035.1 coordinate 6,731, forward strand.
TAGCCTCTTGAAGTAGATAGAGAGGGACTATAGTTAATTTTACTGTTTTATATACCTTGAATGCAAACTTGACTAGCACTGAGAGTACTGAAAATGCTGACATGACAATCTTGAAAACATAGAATATTAAGTTGCAAAAATGTAGATAATGGTTTACAGTTCTTCACACCTTTACAAGTTAGGAATAAAGAACTTGAGATTAAAAAAGCCAATTTATATATTAAATAGTTTTTAAAAATTCAGCAATAATATATGTTGCTTTTCTTCTTGAGTAATGGTGAAATTCACTGTAGTAGGGAACACTAACAGCATTGTGCTTAACTTTTACCTAAATTCTTATTTGCAGCCAACGTTTAGGCAGAATAAATTTTGAATAACAATGATCTTATAGAGTCATAAAGCAGAAATGTCATGAAGGGGAGCTATTTACCTTAGCCCAGTGGTAATATTGAAGAGACCTGCTGTATGAACCACAAAGGAAAACCATGGTTTTTTCTTTCTGGTTGCATCTTAAGATTTTATTTTACTATAACTAAATAAGTGGATTTTTTTTTTCCTTAGGATACTTCTGCTTCTGTTTCTTGGACAGGGCAGAAGAGAATTTGATCTGCATACCTGTTCAGTCTACAGTGGGGCTACATGGAGAGGAACAGTTCTGGGTGGAAAAAAAAGCAGAAAAAGACATAGGGCTTATTGATATCCTAAATCAAGAAAGCAACTGCAGCTCTGAATATCTCAGAAGCCAATGAATGTCTTATTCTGAAGTCAAGCCCAATCATCTATCCTTCCATGATTACCATGGCCATAAGAAGATGTAAGCTTTAGTTCATATACAAGCCTAAATTCATATTGGATTGAACTAAGGATAATATTGTGCACTATTTGAATATCCAAGATGGAAATTTGATCCCATATTTTTTTTATATTCACTTTGTAGCAGTGCAGAGCTTCATAAGTTATCTTTTAAGAGGAACACATCATTTTAGCTCATATTTAATTCTCTCATCTTGAAATTCATATCCTACTGAAAAGGAACACTGTAAAGCAAAGATCTGCTTGAATTATGTTATGGACCATGTTTTATGCAATGCCACCTCTGATGGTAAATAAGATGTTTACACGGCATTCTGCAAACGACTTGTACATAGAAAAAAAGAAGTCATTGGGAAAATGAAAAAACAAATCCACGGAGATTCCCATAATTAAACAGAAGAGGGAAGTAGAGGGCCAATGTCAGTACGGTTCCAGCCACTGGACTTCATTAGGGCCGTTTTCAGATTATACTAATGAGTCAAAAATATCTGGAAATTAATGCCAGTTTCTGTGCAGCAAAGGTTGCACCCAAATAAGACTGAAGTGAATTTGAATGAGCTAGGTGACAGGAGAGAATGGAACAAGTATTTTAAAAGATCATAGTATTTTCCCCTGCTTATCCATCAGATATCTGAGAGAACAGTCAAGTAAGAATAATTTCATGTTTGAAGCAGGGTTGTGATGGCCATCAAGAAGCTTTAAGGCATTCAGCAAGTATTAATCTAGAACCTAGGATAGATACTATCTAGAATATGAAGATCTTAAGACAGAAGTTCTAAGGGTTTTATAAAAGATGAACATTTGAGAATTCATCACCTCATAATCAATGTGGAGGAGAAATCACTTGGTGTCACCATCTGTCACAATCACACAGTGTGCCAGACACCATAACTATATAATCAGTGCTGGTTCCTTTCTGAGCATGTTTTCAGTCTTGAGTATAAGAGGGAAATCAGAGCAGCAAGGATGAGAATGACAATCACCATGACAGCATGATGGGCATTACATTAAACTGCTTAATAGCTGTCCAGTTTTGAAAAATGTCTATGAACGGCTTACAGACTACCAATTCATGTGGTACTCTGAGCATTGTACACTTACTATGGAAATAGCAATGAAAGAAAGTCCCTCTTTGAAAACAAGAATGGTGGTTGAAAGCTAATGATAACACAGTTCTAAGGCTGATTCTTTCAGACACTAGACTGTAGAAACTGCACACAATAATGTACCTTTGCCTTCTTTTAGGGATGACCAAGTCACAGAAAATGTTTTCAAAAGACAAGCAGTTCATTAAAGTGTTTTGTAATAACTTTGGGAGGGGTTTTTGCCAGAAGTCTTGCTTTGTTATTAAAGCCTGCCAAATTGCAAAAATTATTTTTCACAGATATTTTTAAACTCTGTAGCTGTAGTAACTCTGTTACTTGTCTTCAGTGACTTTTCTGAGGTGTGAAGATAAAGTTGACATTCCCTTTCATTCATGTTTTTAAGATAAAATGATTATACATAATTTTTGACCCATTGCATGGACAGTACACTTTTTGCACCATTTTACTGAGCTTCACAGCATGAAAAGATGTAGACTGTGGAAATGGAGCTGTCAGCCTAATTTGAGAAACAGCAACAGCAGCAGAAAAATAACAAAGCCAGCTAACCCTTTAGTCCAAGGAGTGAAACTACAGCAGCAGCAAATGCAGTCCCTGCTGTGAGAGAACATTTCTTGTGTATTGCTTTCTTGACTCTTTCCTAGAACTGATTTTTTATACAGTGGGATTATTCCCTATTTGATTTACAAGTCAATAGAACTGAACCAGCAGCCTAAAAATATATTGCTAGGTTTCCTTAAAAATTCTTATTTAATCACTTCTCCATATCCACACTTACTTTGTAATTTAATGTGCAGGTTTTCGAATTTCTGCCTTGAGTTCTTCCTGCTTCTCTTGAAATTACCCTTCTGATTTTTGGATCACAGTCACTCCCAGTGAAGTTCCACTGCCAGTACAAAAGCAAGGGAGGGAATATTAAATTTCACTGTCCTGTGATTGCACAGACCCATCAATCTCCCATTCCTTAACACAGAGTGCAAAGGCTTGCCCATTTTGATCATTCATTGGGAATTTTTGTGATACTGAATCAAGTCAATATCTTGCCTACTATTCCTTGTATACCAATAATATGTACAACACCTATATAGAGATACCTATAAGCTTTTGAAGTAGAAAGCATTTGAACTGAAATATAGGTTAATTACTGGGTCATAACTGTTGTTTCCAGAGACTTCTTTGAGGCCCTTTATAGGATCTTCATTTTACATCTTTGAAAGGGACAGCAGTCACTGTAAGAGTAAAGTTTGATATGAGAACTAATGTATTTTCCCAAATTATAAATGCATGATAACAGTACAGTTCTTGCTATTACTGGTGAAAATTATTCTGCTTTTCTTTCCCATACCTCTGTTTCAATTTTCTACAGCACCACAGAATTCTTTTTCCAGGAAGTGCCAAAAAAATCATGGCATCTCAATATTCCTTGATCTTTTGGACAAAAGGTGTGAGAGATCCCAACCAATCTCATCCCAGGGGACCCAGGCAGACAGGAGTCCAGGAGTGCCCCAGTTCTTTTGCCACAGCACATCATAGAATCATGGGATCACAGACTGGAGTGGGTTGGAAGGAACCTTAAAGATCATCTAGTTCCAGTCCGACTGCTGTGAGCAGAGACACCTTCCACTGGAATGGGTTGCTCAAAGCCTTATCCATCCTGTTCTGTAACACCTGCAGGGTTTGGAGACCCACAGCTTCTCTGGGTAAGTTGTGCCAGTATCTCACTTCCCTTGTAGTAAAGAATATCTCCTTTACGGCATTTGTTTGATTTTAGCGTGTGAACACACGCACCTGCATCATGGCAGGCACAATTCCTGCTCTGGAGAATGGTGTCCATCTACACTGGAACTCCTTTAAACTTTCTTTGCCATTTTGAGTTCAGTGACCTGCAGTGGAGATAAGAAACATTATGTAAAAACTGATTCTTTTTTTAAAACCAGTTCTTAAATTCCTTACAGGGTTGTTGTGCACCCATTCACCTGTGAAGTAGACCTCAGTGGAGAATTTTCTGGGTCTTCTTAAAGTTGTGGAAAAGGACATGTGGTGTTTTCATGCTCAGACTAAGCATGAAACAAGGTCTGCAGGAGACTGTTACAAGGTCCTTCACAAAAAATAGCTGCATTTTTTTGTTTTGTTTTCTGATAGGAGCTAAATATTTTTTTTTTTAGTGTTGTCTTGATGATGAATAACTCATAACATTCTTGTTTTGTATATTATTTTCTTAAACCTCTTGCATAATACACACAAATATGAATACATGTGTCCACTACAAAATTTTCTGTTGAGCTCTCCTCCAGGCAAAAAAAGCTGGGGTCAACAATGATGAGCTGTGGTAATAATACTGCTGTCACAAGGAGTACAGAAGTCTGTATCCTTTAAAGCGTCCGAGTTTGTAAAGAGAAGAATATATATTATTAAACCAACTAAAAAACATAGAAGACAATAGACACTTCTGAATTCATAAATCTCCTACAGGTCTCTGCAAAACTTCTCCCTATAAAGGATTTCTCTTCCTCAAAGTATGCCTATTTTCCAAAATTATATCCTCTAGCCTAATAGGATATTTCCACTGATGGTGTATTTTAATTTGGGGACAATATGGTATCTCGATCAGTTTACTGGCCTGTATCTCCTTTCTCAGGAGTATTTTCTTTCAGCCTAGATATCCCCCAGCCTAATAAAATATTCATTTTTCCACACCCCTTACATATCTTATGGACTTTTCATGGATGATCAAAATTACAACACTTCCATTCCTATGACAAGGATAAATTCTAGAATATTCAGTCTTAAACAGCAAATTGTCATGTGTCAAATTTGGCAGCTTTACCTCACTCAGAAATGGTTCTCAAAGAGTGATCTGCGAAAAACTTACAAATACAAAGATGAGTGTTGTGCTGGTCAGAGAAGAAAGATATGTACTGGTCTATGCTCACAGTTCAGAAGTTATCAGCTATATTAATTTGTAAACAATGGGCACTCTGGGCATGGGAAGCCATGACCAAAGGGGTTTCAGCCCTGCCAGAGGCTTCATCCCTGTGGTTCCAAGCTGCGGGGCAGCCCTAGTCCCAAGGGGCACAGATGGCACCTCCAGCCCCACGTACAGTGGTACCATCCCAAGCAAGCTGGCCAGATTTGCTCCCTGCCTACAGGAGGCATGAGCTCAGCCCAACCCCAGAGCTACAGAAATCGCGCTGCAGAGGAGGCTTCCAACTTTTCGTTTGGTCCTTTGTCCTCTGGAACTTGCAAACCCGTATTTGAAAATCAGGTTTGTTTTTAGACTTCTACATTTTTAGATAAAAATACATTCATCTCTCTTCCTTTATGAATCTAAAATAAATAGTTAATACTGATTGGAAAGAGACAAAATTTATTTTCCCAGTTAACAAAACTGTGCAAAGCATTTATGCAAGACTGGCAATTTCAGCAAAATTATAGGCTTTCTCGAGGTGTATATAATTACTGACATTCTTATCTCAGTTTCCACTTCAAAACTATCAGAAATAATATTCCGGTCTTAACAGAGGACTTAATATATTTCATATTGTCTTTTCTCTCCTGTGGAGAATTTTGATGAATTTTCTAAAAGAGGATGTTTTTCACCCCCCTGAGGAAGACTTGGTCCCACATGCTCAAATCTCCTGTTCTGTAGCCAGCTTGACCTCTCTGATGCTAAGCAGCTGGGGTCTTTTCCTTTAAGGGAAAAAATGTCTTTTGTCTTTAAGAACAAAAATGTCAGTTTTCCTGTCAGTTTTTCTCTGTGTCCTATATAATATCTCAGCAGAGGTACAGTCCACATAATTAAACTCTGTAATATCAGGCTACATTCTCCTCTTGTTGCCTGTGCTGTTCATTTATCAGGAGAAAAATTATTGACAGTAATTCTGTTTTCATTAACTTAGCTGTCTTGTTTCGTGCTCTGTTTCATGCTCTGTTCTTTTATCAGCTGATAATACTGATACCTGTTCTGAGTGATACTCCACATTTTATTCTTCTGAACCTTGGAGTTAATATAACTGATAAAAGCAAAAGCTAAACTTAATTGCAGATATTTGAGCGGAAAAAAAAATGCAAATGTAGCCAAGAACTTTCTTTTATAAGCATATGTCACTCATTCTGTGAGCAGACCAGAATATTCACAAAACACATTTTCTCGGGAGTTATTTTTTTAGTAATTACTCCTGTCAGGAAGAAATCAAAGTTCATGCATTTAAAGTACACGTTCTCTATAATCAACATCACAAATGCTGGTCCACAGTTTGAAAGAGTAGGCTTCTACAACTGTGTAGAACCTATTGTAAGATTGTAACCTTGTTTAGTATCAAGTGTCAAAAGATCCCTATAATTTGCTTTTTAGGGTACCACAGGATACAAAAATGAATTAAAAATAGCAGTCCATCTCAACTGCATAATTAATTCTTCACAAACCAATAACTAATGGGACATAATGACTCTTTAATTTTCTGTTTTAGCTGAAGTTCATGGAGGAAATAAAATTATGCAATGTACTATCCACAGAGTACTGAATATACTTCTCTTTTTAAAAACTTCTAACTGTTAATTTTTCCTATGTTTGTCTCCTTGTGATATGTGATATTGACCTATGTGAGGCGTTTAGGACACCTATAGTAAAAACTGTAAGATCAAAATGGGAAGGAGAGTTCACAGCCACACCCATACATCTTTAATTCTCATAACTTTGTATTAGATGCTCTTGCTGGAAAGAAACCAAACACACAACAAAAGAGCAAGAAGAACTGCTGCTGCTGGCTATGATCTTTCCTCCTCAGCCTTAGGCTTGCTTGAACCTTAAGTAATAACAAGCTTCTCAAGTTTGCCTTACTGTAAGGACTTTGAAGTAAGTATATCGCTGTGCTGTTCATAATTCAGCTACTGTGATTAAAACAATCCCTTCAAACTGGTCTGAAGATGCTGGAATCTATTTATTCTTGCCAGCTCTTAATTTTCTCTCACTTTTCCCTCCAAATGTGATTAGAAAGCTGTCTACTGGAAACTTTGATGTGGAGTCCCAATGCATTAAGGTAAGAGGGGTAAGAGAGGTCTCCTGAATTGGTCAGACGGTGGGAGGAAACTGAGGGAGGACACAGGATGATTATTAACAAAGAAGTGACTGAACTTGCATCTTCACTGGGAGAAGTATCTGTTAATGTGATCAAACGCAGTCATTGAGGTCCAAAGCATACACTTCCAGGCTTGACATCTACTCTGGCCTCACGGTTCAGCCAGGCACAGAGAGCCCTCTGTGTGAACCCAAGTGAGGAGTGAGGCAGTATTGGAACTAACAGCACCAGAAACAGACAGAACTAAAGCCAGAATCCCAAGGGGACTAATCCTTCTCCAAGATTAAATGGTACTGTAGTAACGAGTTCTAAATTATTCTATTTCCTCAACTCTGTAAGAAAATTCCCATGAAATAGGTAACAGTGCTGGGTCTGAAAACTGATGTGTTGACAGAAGGGTGCATTATGAAAAAGACAAGGTCAAGGGAAGAACATTTGCGTAAGCCTATTTTACATATACTTCTATTTCTCCACATCTTCACAGTTTTGTCTTACACTATTTTTTTTTCCAGCAGCACAAAATAGCCATTGGCATTAAGAAACTATTCCCAGACTAAGTAAGAGTTTTGCTGCTGATGTACTAATAATTAATTCTGTGAAGCAGTTCAGTGAAAATTAATTGCAATCTGTGCTGTGGGCTGCCACCAAAGTATGCAGATTCTAATGCTATTTTATTCTTTTCCACTACTTTGTTTCCTTGTGCTTGGGGAGGCTTCAAACATCAAGCTGTATCTTAACTAGGTACTTGCTGGGAAAGTAATGCTGGGCTTTCACTTAATGATGAAACTTAATCACTAATGACTCTGTACTGACACTGTCTCCTTATATTTGCAAGTATTTAATTGCTTCAGAAAGAATTAATTCCTCTAACAGATCAATAAATAAAACACAATGAAGTAATTTTTCAACTCTCATTCAAATAACCAAAGAGAAGAGGTCTTGGGCAAGAGCTTTATCCCACATCTAACTTACCTTTTTATATGCAAAATACAAACCAGTGTTCAAGCAACTGTTCTGTACCATTAGTAAGACTTTCCCACTCCAGAATGGTAGGTAATTTTCTTGCCAAATTGTTTCTCTGGAAGAATTTGAATTAGGAAGGTGATTGCCCAGCTATTAAGGCCTAATATTCAAACTGCTATCTAAATATCAAATAGTAAGTGCAATTACTTTTTTCCACTGAAGTGAAAGAATCTGTTTTTAACCTGTGTCATGGGTTGACACCTCTTCCTGCTTTTCAGGTTTTTCTTCCTTTTGGCTCTGTTTCCTGGAGGAAGTGGTTTGCAGCAACAGGTGCTGTAATTTCCTCCAGAACTGGACAGAACCAATCAATTAACTAATTTGAATATCGACAGCTCTATTGAGCCACTTAGAGAAGGGGTACGCCCTGTGAATTCAGATTAAAAGGAGATGAAGGGCGGGAATCTTTCTCTTGCTCTTCCGGCGAAGACAGAGGTAACAGAGGGCCCCGCTCAGCCCCTTGGGGGGGG
>VYZQ01009036.1:5610-27611 GCA_013400655.1 Mystacornis crossleyi
CTGTAGGTTCAGAAAACCACCTACTTCCCCCAGTTCATCGTGCCATCCTATATTATGCTGTAAAGATGAACTGAAATCATATAGAAAACTATGTCAGTTCAGACATCGCAACAGTCATACTGTATCATCCTAGCAGTAGAACTATCATTAGGTTATCATAAAGGAAATTAATACATGGAAAGCCTGCAGGACTGATTCCCCTAATTGCACTTTTTGAGAGCTTTCACACCTGCCCAAACTGGATATAAATGGTATGGCACCTTAAAATTTGGCAACATTATCATGCACGCTTTCACACACATAAATAATTATACAAAAGACAACAAGGAAAATATCCGGCTGTGTATATGTCCCCTTACAAACAGCTGAACTCTACTCAGGCATCACTGTCAACACCACATTACTTGTAAGATGATGCTTGAAAGAAACCGTGCACTAACATACAAAATGCAGTTTGATTTTATACGAGTAGAAAGTAAAAGACTAAGTGCACAACTCTCTCCTCTACACAACTAGATATGAATCAAGGATCTAAATCAATTATAAGAATTTACAAGCCATTATTTTTTCATTAGCATCTTTTGTGGTTTTAAAATCCTTGTCTTCGTCTGCAATCTGAATAAATAGTTGCCTCTAAGTAACTCTGGTACTAATACTTCCTTTGTTCTCATTTGACAATACCAACCCCCAAGCAGTGAAGATGATAAAAAAATAATCTCAAATTTAAATACTGCCTTACAACAACTGCAGTCACACAGCCTGTTTGCATTTATGCTGAGAACAAGCTGTCATAATACCGCTCTCCCATTTGTAACCTCCACGCGTTCTCACCTGCCCTCTGCAACAAGAGTCTCTTTGTCTGAAAAGTGTTTGTGTAACATTCCTTTTTTAATTTAAACTATAACCAAAAATAGCAAACGGCTTGTGCTCCACCAGATCTGCACTGAAGCTCAACTACTCATGTGGGTCAGGTACACCAGAGGGTTTATTAAAGCTGTTTGGTTCACATCTGGTTTTACATCACATCTAAGGAACAGGAGGCGAGAAGAGGGTGGAAATTCTCACCATAACATAAAAGCTCAAAAAAAAAATTCATTGCATTTTCCCCTCCATGCAACCCCATCTAATCAGTCATGCACTGACTTTTCCTCAGAAGTCGTCTCTTTATTAGAGGCTATTTATTGTAGCCAAGTTCCATTCCCAATTACCTTATGATATGTTATACACTGACAGTGCCCTCCTTTTTCTAGGGACAGCACAGGAGCAATGAGCCAACACTCCAGAAGACTTTCAAGCAGAATAAGGCAACTTCTTTTACTAAAAATCTAGTGAAGCAATCACCTAAAACTAGAGGTAAATAAATACAAGAGGGAAAAAAACAAATACTAGATTCCTTTCTCTCGGCTTCAGCAAGATTAAACAGTCAATGTATTATATCTCTAAAATGTATTCAGACAGTTTAAGTTTAGGGGTTTACATATCAAGTTAAGCAACAGACTGATGGTATGTATAGCTTAGCTCAGAATTTACTGAAGACCAGAAACTACATAATATGCCTGGAAAATTGAACATATCACAGGATACCAAGGAGCCTGTAACTTTTATTCAACAATTACCTAGTTATCTCTGTGATGTCAACCAAAAGCCGAAAGTGGCCCCATGAAAAGGGCCATTAACATCCTTTTCTGAATCTGTACATTCTATTTGCCAAACAAACAAAATCAGTCACAACAATCTTAACTTCTCCAAACAAACTCATCCTGAATTAAAACTTTACTCTTCCTGATCCGTCCCACAACCAACAAAACCTCCTCTTCCTGAAGACACAAACAAGTTGTGAGGCTAGCTAAATTATAAACTTCCTAAATCGCTATAAATAAAACAGCAAGGTTGTGATACAGAGGAAGTAATTCAAGGAAGCAGGGTAAGTTACCTCGCACTTACCACAGGACAGAAGTACACAAAGGGCTGCTGCATTACAGCTGGCACACCTGACACCCATCCTGATGCTACTTTAACCTCTCATCAAGTCCGTACTTTCAGGATAAGGAGAAATGGGTGAGAAATTTCTGCAGCAGAACGAATGTTGTGTACTTTAATATGCCAGTTCAAGGACTTGATCCAAGAACCACGACTGATCCCAGTTGTCAACATAGACTTAAAGAAGAGAAAGAGAATACTGTATAAACCCACTAACCAACATGAACAGTAACAAAAGAGAACTTGATCTATCGTTTGAATTGCAGGTACAAGACCTCCTCGTAAGGCTTAAAAGAATATAAGAATTCTGCACTAGCATTTAAACAAGCTGTACAATATAGAAACACGTCATTTGAATCAAGACACCAAATGGCCAGATGCACAAGAGATTTAGTAAGACTTTCTAGACAGAAACAGAAGTTGTTTTATGTTCACCTTGAAGGACTTCTTTGACTGACATTTTCTTCATATACACCTTTCTACATTGACCACAAAACCACCACAAGTCTTCTCCTCTTGATACATCCCTACCATCCCCTACTTAAGAAATATCCACCTTTCATCTTCCACTTCTGGAATACCCCTTTAAAACAAACAGCCAACTAACTTTGACTGAACCAAGAAGCATTTTAAGAGATTATTAAAAGTATACACCCTGGTTTTATACTTTTCTGCCTCACCTCATATAAAGAGCCTATAGCAGAAGGCAAGCAATATTAAGTCAGAGAGTAAGTTCCATTTCAAGACATATTTTTCTAAGGATATGATTTACAGGAAATCACAGGAAGCCTCCCACTTGTCTCCATTAGTAAGAACTGAAGACTATATTCAGCACCTTGAATGAATCCAAACGTAATCTCCCCACTGCCACTTTATTCCTTCTATAGTCTTATTATTGTAACTTATGTGCTTGATTTCTACACCTGGCTAACACATTTGTCTCAAAAACTGCCATTCTACAAGGTCTTTATTTTATCTGAATGCATAATTCTGGAATGCAGCAAGAGGGAAGGAAGTTCCGACTTCACAGAAACGATGCTTTCCAGCTTTAGTTTACTTCCCAGCAAACAAAGGGNGATGCCCTTTTATCCAGAAACCAAAACAGAATAAGACTGAAAACCACAGAAAACTGTACAGGTGCTAACATCTGCCTTGCCTTTTTTTTTTAATTGACAATTTACCAATATTTCTACTATAAACTGACTACTTCAATTTGACAGTAATTTTAGAAGCATCTTCAAAATACAATCTTTAAATGAACACTCCTACAATTACGATATAATAGTAACAAATAAGATTAATGCAGGCATATTGGGAAGCAAAGAAGCTACACACATTAACAACTTCTTTTGCTGAGTTACCAAGAATTAGCATGATCAAGCATGTCAAAATACTCAGATACTTAGTCATATGGCTCAGCGAACAAGTATACCTTCATTCAACTCAAAACTAGGACACAGATACAGATTAAGCATCACCAATAGATGAAAGAGAACGCACTGAAATCATAAAGATACAGACTTCTACTTGGAATGACATGGGTCATGAGCTAATGAACTAATGCTTACAATTTTTTTGCCTAAGCAGTCTGACATACAGTCAGAATGCAATTTGTATAGGAAACAGAACCAACAATTTGAACACAAGAAAAACATTTCTATTACACTCCTTTTCTCAAGCTCTGAACTCCATCAGTTAGGCAAAATAAGATAGCTGTCACCTTCTGAAATACTAATACTAAAAGCCTGAAATAGTTACTGTGACTCAGTGCACTTCATTCATATTATTTGTTTTAAAATCCCTCCTCTCCAACCATCTCACAATGGCCCAAACAAACAGACAGCAAATATGCTAACTACACCCTCTTCAAAAACTCTGTGCTACACAGAAGACATCCTTCTATCACCTCTTTCACCCTAATGCAGGGAATGAAATAGGTAACTGGACAGAAGCAACTCTAGCAACTAGACACAGCTACTAGGGTACTGCCTGAATGCCTGTACAGAGCTTATAGCACGTATTTTGAAAAAGTGACACCGAAACTGGCTTTAATTTTTGCTAACTTTAAGCAAACCTGTAACTAGATCAGGTTTTCATACAACACAGATAAGTCAAAATAAAGCCTGCTTATATAATTGCCAAATTTCCCTTACCATATCAAGTTCATATTTGCTTTGCAGCACAATGACTTCTGTATGTACACCAAATGGGATGCTTAAAATAGGTAGCCATAGGCTCAGTGCTGAATAACTCTTTCAGGAGTTCTGGTAAGAAAGCATCTACAGTGAAAACATTGCCTTACACACTTGCAAATTCAAACGCAAAAAACACATTCATTCACCAAAATCTTTACTGATCACTAAAACAGTGTAAACAGTGTATTTTGCTACTCTTGGAGCATTTTTGCATAAGTATATTCATAATGGGACAGTCTTGAGATTCTTTAAGAAAAACTTCCTTAGATGTCAAGCAAACTTCAGACACCCTACCAAGCCCAAAAGACTATCACAGTAGACTCAGTAGCTATAATCATTGCCAAAGATCTGGAAGGAACATACGTATAATTCAAACATAACAGCAGTGACATTTACAAGAATGTAGACATTTCACTGCTTCTACTGACAATTTCACCAGCTGTAAAACTGTACTGCAACCATGCCTGCCTCTGAGCTCAGGTGCAGACAGACGAGCAGGAATTCAATCCTCCATTCACTTGATTTCTCATTCCCCACTATTTCCTTTAAAAGGAGGAGACTTCAGAAAGAGCATAGTCTCTTTTATTTGAATACATTTAAAGTTATACCACAAAAGGCTAAGACTAATGGCCACAACAGTGTTGTATCCCCCTCTTCCCAAAACAAAAGAGCAGATCTTGCACAGGATTTCTTGAATTTTTTTTTTAATATTAGGTAATCAAATCAAATATTAAAAACCTCTTCGCTTATCACCAAGAGTGCAAATAAAGGGGACGTTAATTCCTTTTATTAAAACTGAACCACTGCAAATGAAGAATCCATTAAGTTTCTGAAAAGGTTTCTCAGCATGAAACTAACATTATCATTACCTTGCCATAACATCACGTAATATCTGAAAAATGCGAGTATTGTTTTGCTTCATTCCATCACTTGTGAAAACCCTAAGTTAATATTCATCATGGCTCCCAAAGTTTAAGGAACAAGAGTAGGGAGGGAGGTCAAGCTCAATCCAAGTTAACAGTCACTCTCTCTACCACAGGAAAGACTACATACTGTAAGCCCTGTGAATAAGCAATTACAATGACATGAATGTTTTATGAAGGAAATGCACTTGGCTTTAAAGGTCACAAAGTGACATAAGAGCATACAGTGAAACAAATCCAGCAAATTACTGATTGACCTGCAGGGCCAATGAATCCAAGCAATAAATATTTCTGCTCTTTGAATAATTAAAAATGCCAAAACAAGGGCTGCAGACAACAGTGTTAAGAATGCAGGCAGACCAGACAATCTACTTTATATTTAAGTATTTCACTTACCTATCCTGTGACTGCTCCTCGTACATTCTTTCCTTTCCTTCTTTAAAGAGTCTTATGGCCCGTTTTGATTTTTTCATAAGACTGTCAATGTAGATTTTAAAATACTCATTTTCACTGAGTTGTGCGAGTTTCTGGTTGTCGTCATATTTGCTCAGGATAAGTCGCAAATGTTGGTAAGTGTCAGGTAGAATGTCAAGTATATAAGGTGGGCTGTTTTTGAGTTGAAGCTTTGGGTTTTGGCACAATCTTACCTATAAGCAAAAACAAAAGAATGTAAAAGACAAGAAATGCATTGAGACAAAAACTGATCTATTATCTTCAAAGTTATTGGGTATAACATACTTCTCCTAGCCTCCAGTCCCAAAGAATTATTTCATTTATACTCTGTGAGATTCCAACATAGGCAAAATTTGATTTAACGTTGACACATCTATAGAAAGCAAACAAGCTTACCTACATATTTTGTGGGTTTGCCCTTTAAGTATGTCTTTTTCTGTCTAATATATGCTGAGGAGCATATCGAAACACAGCACGCAACAAATGCCAAGAGTAGTACTTTCATACAGATATGTTTGCTGGAGGTTAACTTACCTACAGATGTTTAAGTATGTGCTAAGGACTGACATAAATTACTTTGTCATCTGCTGGCTCTCTTCATCCAACAATATAACCTCTTAGACCCTAGGGAAATTTAATTTTGAATGCTCTGCACGTCAGAAAATGGTCTGAACTGTGACAGTGGTTAAAAAGTTATTAGCTAGAACAGACAGACTTTAAGTCACTCAAGAAAAGATACTGTAAACCAGGAAACAAAATATTATAAACTCATGGTTTTCCAGCACCTGGCTGGAAGAGAAGTTCAGTACTTTGCTTTTGGCTGGATGAGGAGGTGCCCACCAAAGCTTCTTTCTTATTCCCCTACCCATAACAAAAGACTCATAGTTCAAGACAAAGACAGGGAGAAATCATTCAGCAAATACTGTCACAGGTAAAATAGCCTCGACTTGGGGAAAACTTAATTAATTTACTTACCAATCATATCAGAGTAGGGTAACAAGAAAATAAAACCAAACCTTAAAAACCATATCTACCTACCACTCCCTCCTTCCTGGGCCTAATTTTATTCTCCACTCTACCTCCTCCTCCCAGTAGCACAGGGGGATGGTGAATAGGGGCTGTGGTCAGTTCATCACACCTCCTCTCTGCCACTCCCTCCTCCTCAGTGGGAGGACTCCTCATACTCTTCCCTTTCTCCCACAGGAGACAGGCACCCTTGAACCTCCCCAATGTGAATCTTTCCCACAGACCACAGCTCTTCATGAACTTCTCTAGAACAGATCCCTTCCACAGGGTGCGATCCTTCAGGAGCAGACTGCTCCAGCATGGGTCCTCTGCAGGGTCACAAGTCCCACCAGGAAACCTGCTCCAGTGTGGGCTTCTCTCTGCATGGAGCCACAGGTCCCGCCAGGAGCCTGTTCTAGCACACGTTCCTCATGGTGTCACAGCCTCCTTCAAGCATTAACCTGCTCCAGCATGGGGTCCTCCATGGCTTACAGTGAATGTTGGCTCCACTGTGGACCTACAGGGGAACCTCTGCTCCAGCACCTGGAACACCTCCCCCTCCTTCACAGAGCTGCGTGGCTGCACAGTTGGTTCTCTCACATATTCTCACTCGCCTCTTCCCTGGCTGCAATTTGCTTCTGCACAGTAGCTTTTCTCCCCTCTTCTTTAAGACATTAGACCAGAGGCACCACTGCTGCCAATGGGATCAGCCTTGGCCAGCAGCAGGCCCATCTTGGAGCCGGCTGGCACTGGCTGCATTGGACAGGGGGAAGCTTCTGGCAGTGCCTCAGAGAAACCACCCCAGTAGCCTCTTCACTACTAAAACTTTGCCACTTAAACCAAATAAAAGGAAACATCTCAATGGACTTGGAATCCCGAACGGCACAAATATTGATTGAATATGTATTACTCAAAGAATAAGTTCAGACTAATTGAATACCTTTACTTGAATCTAGTCTCCACTGAAAATGTTTCTGGAAGAGAAGGGTACTCTGTTTCCTACACATCCTTAACATAACATCAGAATTGTCTCCTGGTGTGGATACAGAAATGCTGCTTGCAAGAACTTTTCTTGCTTCTCTCTGGTCCTGTGGGAGAGAAAAGCCTCTCCCGAGGGCTATCAGTAGAGTTTGTAAACCATGGACACCTGTAACCTTGCTAAGAATTGTTTACAGTACAATAGAGAAATATTTTGACAATAGGACGTTAGCCAATGACCCCTAAGAAGGTGGCTGATCATTTGACCAATGAGACTATGAAGAAAAAGGTGTAAGAGTTGTGAAATAATTAAATAAATCACTATTGCTGCACCATCCCTGCCTGCTGGATCTCTCTCTTCTCCCTCCTACTGCTGTGGGATACAGCAACATCCTGGCTATCTAAATTTTCTGATAGTTTGTTCTGTAATTTTCTGTTCTAGAAAGAAAGGAGACTAAAACTAACACATAGTTTTTGACTGCTGTTGCACTGAGCTATTCAGGCTCAGCTAAAACATTGCATAGGGACACATTCCAGATGTGTGTGCAGCTGGACATATGCAAATACTTATGAAAAAATTAGGACCATGTGGTATAAAAGTTTTATAGGCATCATTTGGAGATTGCCACATTACATATTAGTGACTTTGACATTCTTTTGAGGTAACTAACAAGGTTATAAAAACATCTTAATACTGCTGGAAGTAGATTCCTATTCCTACTAATCTATCAATTTGAAAAAAGTGCAGTCTTGAGCATTTCTGGGCAAGAGGGGAACAAGCCTGCATCCTGTAATGCTCACCTCTCTAAACTCAAAGCTCTATCACTATTGCCGACCTCTCCTGCAATTCCTACATCTACACCATTAGGAAATTCACTGCCTTAAGACTGCTGCCACTCACAGACCTTCATGCACCCCAAACACCAAAGCAAACACGCAATAGTTTCTTACCCTCTGAAACGTACACAGCACAAGAACACAACCAGGCAATTAGACTGAGGTAACAGGGGGTCATAGTTAGAAAAGTGGAGATAGAGTGGACAAAAGTCAAGCAATACGAAGTTTTTAAGAAGTCTAGCACCATTCGAAACAGTATTTAAAACATGACATTTGCAATAGCTCTCCTCATTTCACTGATTGCTCAGCATGCTGGAGAGTGGTTCAGAGACTGAACACTAGCAGTTTGGTATTTCTAGATATAAACAGCAAAGTTTCACAGCAAGCTCTCAAATAATTTAATGGCTTATAAAGGAACTCCTTTAAGTTCAGAACGAGATGGAAGGAAACAAACAAACAAAAAAAACCCAGTAAAGCATAAAGATACTTGATCGTCTCTTGACTGGTTATGAAGTCTGGAAACTGCAATCCAGAACTGCAAGAGATTTTGAAACTGAAAACAACTTGTTTATATTTTATGTGATACAGATAAGGTCATCAGGATTAAAAAAAAGGGACAACAGGGTTGTGGGTTAGGAGATGTCTAAAGCAGGATTCTCAAAGAATAAAGGTTGGATGTGAAGTGTTCTTTCAAGATCAGAAAAGCACTGAAGTTAGGCCGACAGATAGAATTCTCCAAGGAGATTTCAGAAACACGGGTAAAGAATCTTACATGTATAGATAGACCTGAAAATCATCCATACAGAGACATACATGAATTTCTTTTAGTAGAAGAGTTAGAAGAACTGGAATCCCAAATACAGAAGTGAAAATCTTTATGAAAAACAGATTTTCTTCCCTCTGAACTTTGAGTTCACTGTGACTTCTGATTTACTGAGAACTTGAAACCAGACTGAAACTCTTCACAAGATGAACTACAGGTGACACAAATCTGTCACTGATAAGGCCTTACAACTTTCTGAAAGCACAAGGAAAAAAAAATCTGAAGATCAAAATGTTTATTCAGAGAAAAAAGTCAGCAATGAGAGCAGACCACAAGCAGAGGCGGCTGCAATCATTTTGAATTACTTATTTATCCTAACTTAAATCTCATGAACAAAGAATTAATTATCTTTCTGTAGTCTATCTTTTCGATCAGATGTGCCTACAAGCAAAATAAGCGATTTCATATATATTAGAAATAACATTAAAAATATTAAAACAACAAGAAAAAGCAATTTGCTTATGCTGGTTGCTGTATTTTTCAACAGTCAGTTCATTCCACTACACAAAAAAAACATCCAGTTATAGGGAAGAACTAGTTTCTCTTTCAGAAGTTCTAGAAAGTTTTCTTCAGTCTCATGCCATTACATACAAGATGGTTTACAAGGCTTCACTTTCTGCTGAATTTGGAGAGATAAATACAGCACATGGCCAGAACCTTGCATTTTAGAATAAGCTTTTAAGAAAGCCACACAAAATTCTGCAATACCTTCATTAGTTTTATGCACTGTAATTGAAAAAAATACTAATATTAAGTTCAAGTCAGTGATCCACTGAAGCAGTTTAGGGTTTTCTTCACTTTACAGAGTACACAAGGCTTCAAAGGAAGTAAGTCTGTAAAGAGATGGTTGGTAAACCATATGGTTTCCAGTCAGGATGTCCTGACACATACCACAGCAGTTCACAATTAAAAGTAAGCAATAAGAAATGACACCTGCTGATGCAAAAGGTTTGCCAAGACCTTTCTTCAAAAGAAAACAGAACTCAAAACAAACAAACAAAAAAACCCCAACACGCCTAAAATAAAGACCTCTACATTGCACTTTACAAGGTAACTCTCACCAACACGTTAGGAGAGGACATGAATCATATCACTGTGTGATTTTTGTATTGTTATGACTGGAAGTAAGCATGTATATATTTAGCAAGCACTCAGTGTAAAAAATGAAAAGCAGTAAACAAGTTAGTAAAAAATTTCTCTCTTACTGAGGCAAACAGGCAAAATTAAGCTCCTTTCACTAGCTTACACTTCGGGAAAATCCAAGCACTTAATCCAGAATCACGGAAACAACAGGAGTGCAACTCTGTGAAAACTGAGGCACTACCCTAATCTACAAGAAACTGATTTTGAAACAGTTAACTCTGAAACTTCCAGACAAGTTAACTCTAGTTTCTTTGCAGAAAAAACATTAACCCCCCTCTTCCCGCCTCTCCTCCCCCACCCCTAACCAGAATAAATGCCACTACTCATAACAGTTTTGAAGATATTTGACTTAAATTATAAGGCGTTATTTCATCACCCCATCAGAGATGAGAGTAATGGAGGCCTATTGTACAGAGGCAACTAATTTCTTGCTAAAAACCATCTTCTATTCACTTTTTAAAGCAAAGTTGAAAGCGCTTGACTCATTTGACAAAAGGACCCTTGTTTGAGCAAAGTATAGCAACCTTAACACAATCTGTTTAAACACCTAATGCTTCTCAAAGACAATACAAGGAAAGTAACTCAGCTAAAACAGAATAAGTATCTAATGAGTAGGACATCCGCTAAACATTGTTTTCAGCTGCAGTGAATGGACTAGAACACTTGGAGCATCAGTGCTCACACACTTCAATACTACACTTCTAAACTGCCCAACTGAACGAGCATCTTCTGCCATGCTGTACAAAATGGTCAAAGAATTAGAAAACGCTTTGACACACCACAAACAGCATAAAGGTAGCTCTGCAGTTAAGATACCATTAACAATTCTCTAGCAATCCACAACATCCAATGCCACCAACAAGGAATTCTGAAAAACTTAATCAGGAGGGGCTAAGAAGGAAAATGGTCCAAGCTTGAACATTACGCTTCTTCAACATAAATTTCTTCCTGCCTGAAGTTACCTTAATTACAATGCATTTCCTTTTCCACAGAAAAAAAGCTCTCTTGAGAATATAAGTAGAGGTGGATCCAAACACCAATCTTTTTGCCTGAGAATACAGTAAGTGCTTGTTCAACAGCTACCACACTGCAACTGAGCCGTATGTTTTCACAGTGGAAGAATAAACAATAAGAATGCTGATGCCACAGACACACAAGGACGGTTGACTTTGCAGGGTGATTTTACTTCCTTCCAACTAGAAGGAGAGAAGCTTCTGTTTCTCTGTTTAATTTTGTACTCTTTTTTCCATAAGCAGTATATGCAGGACATAAGCTTTCCTACCAACTCTGACCATAGAATCAATTACAGGAAGTTTTGCAAAGGATAACCAGTGCACACAGTTTCAACTACCGTGTTCTGTATACTCAGATGCTGACAGATGTTAATTTAAAGAAAACCACAATACTAAGCTGCAGAGGTAACATAGCTTTTACTCACTAAGTCAATAGCGTAAGCTTTGGAGAAGCACTCTAGTTTGCTCTTAAATAATTACTAAATAGCAAATCAATGCCATCCCCATTTATACAGTCAGAGTCAAGCAACTTGTGGGCCATGACATTGCACCCAAATAGTTTAGGCAATATTGTTAATCTTCATAGTAAAAAACTTAATTATTTCCAGGCCAAATGCACAGGAGGAATGAAAAGCGATTGAAAGTTGAGGAAATATACCTCTTTTAAAAATCCTGTTCAGATTGTGTCATGATTTTATCAGTTCGTCCCACAAGAGTGAAGTGTGAAAAAACAGTACTAACAACTCTAAACAGCCCAAGCAGTAAACTGACCTAACTACTCCAATGTTTACACAGTAGTAATTCTCTCCCAAAGTTGGTCTCAACATACCATTATTCTCTAATAGTAATAGATGGCAAGGGTCTAGGTTTTAAAAGGCATTAGGTTTATAATCTCAGGAAAAAAAAAGCTCATGTAATTTATACACAGTTTAAAGGGAGACCTGAGTTATTTGTTAACAATATTAATTTTTCATTTCTTTACAGGATGCAAACTTCCTAAAATATACACTATGTTTTAAAAACAGTAGATTGCTTCCTACAGGTCCAGAGATATATGGCCAACTTTCTTATGCAATGCAAGCATTGGAAAGCAAGGGTAGCCTTCTAAACCATAAAAGAAGTATTATCCTTTGCATTGCACAGGAATTAAACAAAGTATTTTTGGTTCTTAATTGTAAAGCTACTGCTTACCCATGAGAAAAGCAGCAGGGAAACTTGACATTGATGCTAACAGTTACTTTCCCTTTAATAATGCAGTTAGTATTGTAAATTCACTTCAGACATACCAACAAACCACAAAAAGTACAGATCCCAGTGTATGAAGTATAAAAAAGAAAGCTATACAGACAGATAGCAATTTACAGTCACTGATTACCTACATGCATTTTTTTTTTATTCCCTGCAAGAATGTTGCTTACGGTAACTTTTACAAACAAGGCTCCAAGCAGGAGCACTATTCCAACATGCTGTCCTGCTAAAGAACTCTTTTTCAAAATCCATGATTATTTTCAGACTGGTAATAAAAGTTTAAAAAGAAAACACTTTAACAGAACTGCAATATTCTGCCTATTCCAACCTAAAGTATCAACCCATGGAAAACTGACGTTATCATGAAATCTGAACAATTTGAAAGCAGGACACATAACCAATGCTATACAAAGAAGTTTGCCAGAATTTTTTCTAGGTAGCCAGAATTTTTGCATATACCACAAAACCCCCCTCACAGTACAGTTCTTCTAGAGTAGGAATGTTTGTAGTATTGGTTAATCCCTTATTGTTGTAAGCAAGTAATTAATACAGAAAAACCTCATCTGCCAGAGGACAAAATTACAGAAGGAAATGAAGGAAAGGTAAAAGATGGCAATTTTAAGAAAGAAAAAAATGAAAACCCGGAATTGCTGAGCTCTGCCACTAGTTTTTAAGGCTGCTCTTTTTTCATTGTTTGGTCAAGAAAATAGCTTTGCTTTGTTTCCATTCATTTTCTTAACATCTTTAGAATGGGAGAAAACTTCAGCTACCTTACTGCAGCAATAAGATGGTTATCACAGCTATTATAGTTAAAGAATAAACAAGCATAATGACTGTTATTACAGAAAATAAAATAGGCCTCTAAGCCACAACCTTACTATGGGTAGCACCCCACTGACTTGGCAGAGCTACTGCCTTCACTAGGTATTAATTTGATCAGTGACCCACCACAGAAATCAGTCATAGGACACACTCCAGAAATGGGATTTAAAACAACAGTTGATCGAGAAGGTTTCTATTTCTGATTTTAATCCCTGGTTTTGATCCAGGCAGAAGAAAAAATGACCTTCCTGTGCCTACTGCCACACAAGGCTATGAGATTTAAATTTTTGTCCCAGCATATTAAATTTGCTCAAACACATCCTTTCACTACAAGTACCAAACGTTAAAAACTCAAGCAACAAGCTAGAGCATTCTCACACTATGACATCATCCTGTCTGGTATACTTTAATACAATTTGGAAATAAAATTTGATTAACTGAGAGCAGCTTAAAGAGGATACATTAAAGATCCAAATTGAGGACACTTATCCAGTAAAATGAAAAAGGAAACACAGCACAATGCCCAGCCATTCCAGTGACTTCTACCAAACAGGTCTTCCTGGCTATTCTGATGGACTGTAACAAATACAGTTATCCTGTATTTGATGAGTAAAAGGAATCCAGAAGTCTAAGCAGTGGGGTAAAGACTTTCTGGTAACTGTGATTATACAAACAAATCACAGTATAACCTTACTATATAGATCTGTAAAAGGCCTGACACAGGGAAATCAGAGCTATGCATTCCCCACGTGGTTTCAACAACAAACCAGATTCCTAGTTTCCAAGCTGAAAACTTCCTCCTACTGAATAAGAGTACCTACTTTTGAGTATTTATACTTGCAGTTCTTAGTAAAAGAGACCTCACTGTTAACAGCATCCTGACCACTAACACGAAAATGTCAACAAAGTCTTTGTGATAATAACCACTTTAATCAAAGCTGGAGTTTCAGTTTATAATCACTATCAGCAAATGCAGTGGAAATACAGATACTATTCTTGGAGCAACAAAAAAGGAGCCTACAAGGACTTAAAAAAATACTTTAACACTTGTAAAGGCATACTACATGAAACAGTCCCAACCCTGCCAGTATAACTAATTATGAACGTTAGGAAACGTTGAACATCTTATTTGGCAAGAGCCACAGGGAAAGAGTTACACTAAATCACAAAAAATTACTTGAGTTAAAAAGTGGTAACTATATTGCCATACAGACCCAAGGCCAACAGGTAGTAATCCTCACTGCTCAGCAGTTTCAAGAGGAAGCTTTTAAGTATCACCCCGTGTGCAAAGCACAGTGCCTGCATCTCCTGAACAGCAATCCATGTTACAATCAAACTGCTCCTACCATTGGTAAGGCACTCTCCTAGGTAATCATGATACAAGCTGTCATTTCATAGAATACTAAACAAAATGAGTGAGGCCGGTGAGGGGAAACATAAGAGCTAAATGCTACAATCTATCCCCCCACTTCCTGAAAAATGAGTTTCAGTACAGTGTATTTCTAGTTTCAAAATTAAGAGTAGACGTACTCATAAGTCATTAAAATGCAGAACACATACTTAAAAAGTTAGGCATGCCACACTAATCTGTTTACTAAACTGACAAGACTGACATCCCCCAGTCTCCACGCAGATTCCTAAAAGCACAAACACATCTATGTTGCCATCACCAACATATCTCACAGAACAATTAGCTTAACTGAAGTTTAATACTTCAGAGGTCTTGTTTGCAGACTAACAGTGTGATCCAACATGAAACACAGAAAATATGTGATTACAAGTTTAAGTTAAGCAGCTTTTGGTTAGGACAACTCTTCAACTTTTGAGTCATTTTAAAGGATCTGAAAACAACAATAGCCTAAGGCAAACACACACATTTGTTTTCCTTCCACAAACCAAGATTAAAAAAAAACATAGCCAGAGGCCACTGGAAAGGAAAAAAAAAAAAAAAAGACAAATGATGCTTAAATAACCTAAAAAAATAAGTCTCCTTACTTCCCGAGGCACATGCAGCACAGCATTCAGAGCTGCAGGAAGAAGCTGTTTGTCCATGTGTACCCATTTAAATAGCCCCATTCTTCACTGTGTGTATACACGGACGCACAGAGACACCCACCACTTTGTCCATAAGCTTCCAGGTCTTCTCCACAGTCCTGCGGTCGGCAGCTGCCTGCTTGGGGGGGCCCACAGCATCCTGAATGGCATCGATGAAGCCCAGGATCCGTCCCTTGCGCGGATTCCGGCCGTTGAGGGAATTGGCCATCTGGGAGCCAAGCTGGCCGCAACGACAGAGAAACACAGGCTCATAAGGTGCTCCAAAAACACCTTGTCATAGAACCCGCCGCAGCCTGCGAGGCAACACTTCCTTCTCCACGAGCAGGAAAGGGCAATATCAGGGCATGTTTAGGAACAAGCTTAACTTTTCACGACAAACAGCGTAAACCCACCTGGCCCAGGTTTACATTGGCAGAAGCGATCCCGGATTTACTGTCAATACCGACAGTCGGGAGGGGGGAACACACCCGCGCCCGGCTCCGCGCCGCGCCCCTGCCGGTCCCTGCGCCCGCCGGCCGCGGGCACATGCCCGGCACCGCACAACAAAAGAGGCCGCGGGAGAGCGCGGCAGGAGCGGGAGGAAGGAGCAGGGGAAGGCAGCGCGGGCAGCAGGCAGGCAGGAACCCGCAGGGCAGGCGGGGGCAGCGGCACGCACACGGACCTGGCTCCCGGCGCACGCATACGCACAGACTGGCACCGCACGGCCGTGTGCCAAGGGCGAGAGCGGCCGCCGGGAAAGCCGGGAGCAGGCGGCGCAGGGAGGCTCCCCAGCCTCCGCGGGGGAGCGGAGCGCAGGCGAAGCGTCTCTCTGGACGAGGGTCTCTTCCCTCCGGCCGCGGCGGCTTCAGTGCGGCGGGAGGCAGGCGGAGCGCATCCCGCCCCGCCGCCCGCGCCCGTCCCGGCTCCGCGCCGGCCGCCCCGCAGGACGCTGCCCCGTGCGGCTGCTGCCGGCGGCGGGCGGGCGAGCGCTGCCCCACGGGGAAGAGTGGAGAGCTACTGCCCCGTCACCCGCGTCGCTCTCCCGAACCCCAGCCCAGNCGGGGGTGGGAGGGATGGCAGAGGTGGCTGCCTGCTGCCGTCGGGCCGAGGGAGGTGGAGCTCCGGTCCCACCTGGTCCCGCTGGCTGAAGGGCAGCCTGAGGCCTTTTGGGGTGATGGGGGCCGGGTGGGGGTTGCCTTCATGGCGACGGTGACGTTGTTCCTGGCTGTGGGGTCTCCAGGGGCGGTGGCGGCGTGTCCCTCCCTCCCCTGGTGGGGCTGTGGGACCCCTGCCTTCGGGAGCACTTACAGTGTGTTAACCAATAGTTCCTGCCGCCTTTTCGAGTGCGCTGCCTTTGCGCTTCCCCTTCGCGCTTTGGGAGTTTGCTGGGGTTTTTTGTGGCCACAAAGAACAAGAACTCTTTTTTCCCCTTCTGTCTGGTTTCTTTTCTTGTTTTTGGTTTGGTTTGGTTTTTTTTGGTTTTTTGGGGTTTTTTGTATCTTGAGAGCGATGGAGCTTTGCTGTTAAGCAAGTGCTGAGATTTCCATGTTTCTATGCTGGGAATGGGCTGGAGAGCTCCGAAAGGTGGTGAGGGAAAATGTATGCACTTTCTAGTTTAAAAAGCCCTTTTAGATGCGTTTATTTTGATACGAGCACTTCCCTTGGGGATATGGTAAATAAAACTCCACTGATTGTCTGTTACACGTGAACGCTGCGAAGAGTGAGGCTTACCTGTGTAGGGTACAAGACACTTGACTTCAGATCCTTCTGAAGATGGGCCAGGGAGTAATTATGCTTTGCAAGCGTTAATCTTCTAATTAGCTGTCATAAAAGGAAACAAAAATGCAACACTTAGTATCATAAGTTGTTCTTTTCTAAAGACAGTTGTATTAGAGGAGTATTTTTAAGTTCTGGCTTTCAGAATTTCTGCAAATGTGGTTTTTGTAGTAGTGTTTTTGGTTTTTGTTGTTGGTTTTTTTTTTTTTTCCAAAGATTTTATTTTGTAGCAGTTTGCTCTTTTTCTTTGTTTTTTCCCTACTTTTTCTTGGGTTTGACTTTTAATGAAATAGGAGTCAGGAAAAACAGTAGAAAAACTCATAGAGTATATCAGTGTTGCTTTTATTTATATTGTAATTTATAGGTATTTTTAGTGCAGGTATCTTCCTGTTGATTTAAAATGTGTCATGTTATTCTTTTGAACACACATTAAATGATAAAATCATATCAATAATGTCGTCTTCAAAGGTTGTTCCTCTATAGCTTTAAAATATGAATTGGCCGTTACTTGCCTTAAGAGGCTTGGAAGCTTCTCATTTTATTGTAGTCTCTGTAAATTACTCTTGTCCCTGTGTTGGTTTAAAACTCCTCTCTGGCAGATGTCCCTATCCCTTTTTTCTTTGGAGCTCAGCTTTTGTCAGATTAAGTAGTGACTGCTCACACTGTTGCTATCTCTCATTTGGTTGTGAAAAAAGCAGAGGATCTGACGCTTTTTCTCAACTTGTAAAGTCTTTGGTTCCTGTTCTCGATTGTTTTGTTTTCATTGTTGTTATGTCATTCCCTTCATATCCCACACTCTGCCAAGAGCTGTGATCTGTGAGCTCTTGGTAGCTGTCTGGGGCTGAGTCATGTTGTCTTGCAGTTCATCCGAGTGCAGGGCCAGCGGGAGCGAGCAGCTTGGTTCCCTGCATCCCTCCGCATCTGTGATGTGTTGTTAAGAGCGTAGCCAGCTCCATGGGGAAAGTGAGTGGTTTTCAAGCCGCGTTCTTGCATTGCCTATGCTGTACAGTAAGTACAGATATTCTGGGAATTGCAGTCCTCAGAGGGTCGTGTGAGTACGCTGGGAGCAAGCCAGCTGGGAGAGCGGGTGAAACAGATACCTATGGCTTCAGCATCAAGGCTGGTAGAGATGGGTCAGGATTCTGCGTGCCGCGCTGTGGAAGGACGACAAGACAGCACTGCTTTTGTGGCCTCAAGCACACGGAGTGACAAGGCTGTTTGACAGAAGACGGCTGCGAGGAGAGGAGCAAACAGCTGCTGTGTTCGAAGTTCAAGGCGTGTCTTGTTAGCAGTTAGCACATAAAGACTTCGCTTGCCCGCTGGCTCTGTGGGGTGCGTAAGGATTGAGGGTGGTCGCTGAAGGCACTGTCCACCTGGAATATTTTGATACAGGCCAGCAGCACTGTGCTGGTGCCCAGGTATTCCTGCTGCCCAGCTTCAGGCTCTCTAACAGGCTAAACCAAGAAGCTAACCTGCTATGTATAGATCCACAATACAGAAACCTAGGTCAGGTACTTTAGTTCTCTAGGAAACAGTGTCTTTCTGTTTGGGCTATATGTAAGGTACATATGTAAATTTGGTGTCTAAGGTCCAAAAATTGTGTATATACAAATGACTCCACAGACCTCTTTTACTTACAAACTCTCCAACTGAATGCTTATTTTACTTGTTGTTACACTAAAGAATATGACAGTTGGGATCTGTGATTTAATCACTCTATGAAAACACTACAGTAAAGCAAGGTAAATCTGAGGCATTGGATTTTGAGAATTGTATGTTACGTGAGAGTGATCCTCAGCCTAGTCAAGGTTCTAATCAGTCATGTAATGATGACAACATCATTTGGTTAAATTCTGTAGTGAAAATTGTGGAGTGAAGGTGATTGGGAGTCAGGATATGATAAAAGAATCAAGACAGTGTAAAAGAATCCTTGTATTGAACTCTTAAGTCCCTTTGTAAAGTAGGGATTTCAGGTCTGAGCATTTTCCTGAAAAGGAAAATCATGTGACTTCTTGAAAAGCCCAGCTGCTTGGTAGAGAGAAAACAGATACCAAAGATTAAGCTAACAGGTACATTTTTCCATTGCAGTATTTTAGTGTCTGTTAACTGCTTTGGGTTTTGTTGTGTTTTTGGTTTTATGGAGGTTTTTCGGTTGTTTGGGGTTTTTTTACTTTCTTGGTGACTCTCATTCTTCTGGAGTTATTAGACAGCCTTATGAATGAAACTTTATGTTGGTGCTCTTGAATGAATTCCATCAAAGAGCAATTGACAGTTGTTGGAAGCAAGAGAGATGTTTTGGTTTGGTTTTCTTTGTTCACAAGCTATTAAAATATTATTGATTTTCTGCAGTCGGTCAATGCATGTAGTGTGGGAGCATTTGTCATTTGTGTGTTTTTTGCTGTGGTAGAAGTGGCTTTGTACCCGAATATATTGAAACATAAGAACAATAAAGAGATCAGACGTAGGTTCTATTTATAGCAACATAGATAAGATAAGGTTAATATAGTATAAAATATGCTGAGTTAAGGGATATGGTAGCAACGCCTGTAAAACTTAAGTCATCTATTTCAAAAATTGAATGTGGAGTTCTTCCTAATTGTAACACAATATCCTGGCTATCCTAGCATCCTTAAACTTTCAAATTAATCTATTGGTTGTTTTGACTGAATACGTACGATGCGATGAAAAGGCAGCTGTTCATGGAGGTGTAGCTTTCTGTGGTGCAGTGTCAGGCACTGGTTTAGGGGTTAAGCTCTGACGAGGTCACCCTCTTCTCAGCATGTGCAATGCCCCAGCAAGAAGCAGCTGGTCCCTGCTGGCAGGGAAGCTGAAGCTGTAAGGGCCACTGGAGCCTGCCGGTATTTTGGTGTCCTGCGTTTATTTGTTCTTTACATAAGAACAAAAAACCAAAAAACCATCAAACAGAAACAGCAAACAAGAAACCCCCCACACCACAACCCAAACAAACAAAAACAACAAAAAAAGAGAAAAGATAATTATTATAACAACAGATAACTCTGAAGTTCCAGGACTATTTACTTAAATACATTTTGGCTAGCCCATTCTAGAGACATACTGTATCTTACGAATATCCTTCTTTTCCCATATCCAATTATTGCATAATCACCTGTAATAATTGTTAAGAATATTAAAGTGGAGCAAATGGAAAACACTTTCATGTTATTATTTTGCAGTGCCCTCAAGGATGCAAGGATCTTTAGATCTAAAACAAAAATTTTTAAAAAGGGTTTATAAGCTGCAAGCCACCATCATGGGTAATTTAAAAAATAGATTGCAATGTACTTACCTGGATTTTATTGTAGCAAACTAAGAGAAAGCAAAACCAATCACCTGTGACACTCAATATTCTGTTACTGATAATTAAAATTGGTATAATAATAATAATAGATGCTTTTCCTGCCTTAGTGGGTAATTAGAGGAACTTTGTGATGAGAGTAGCAGTTTGTTGTCAGATTATTATCTAGTTAATTTGGCTGCTGCTATTTTTCCTCTATTTATTTAGCTTATGTTTTTCATAGTCATCAAGTACTCAAGCTTTTCTTTTTAAAAAAATTTGTTACTGCCTTCTAGAAATGAAAAAAAAATTTTCACATATGAAATGTGAACAGTGTAACAGTTTGACCCACTTTGCTGTTGAACTACTGCAAGAAAGAAGAAAAAAAGGGACTGCCTTTCCAAGTTTCTGTACACTGTAAGGATCCATCATTGCTCTAGCAGGCTGTTGCAGTACAACTGATGATAATGCAGTGTTGCTGCATTAGTTCCCTCTGCTGAGTAATTAAATCCTCTTTTTATCCTTGATGTGGAAAGACAAGCTGAATTTACCTCTGTCTGTACCTGTAAATAAAACGAGCCAGCCACTGTTCTTGGGCCCTGAGGCCAGCTAGGCTGGCACAGGGGTGGTCGCCACCATCCTTCCTGAAATTACCCCACCCTCACCACCCCCCTCACACCCCCACACACCCCCACATCCAAGTAGTGATCCCTGACCTGTGCTGGCCCTGAACCTCCCTGGGATTTGTTTGGGAAAACACCAGCTGACGTGGGCCGAAACTACTCGGCAGTACCTTAATAATCTACTACCACACTTCATGGTGTGCCTGGGTCATTGTGGCTGTAGTAACTAGACAGATACAGTTGGAGTTTGTGTGCATGTAAATATACACACATACATATACACAGTGCAACAGGAGATGTTTCGTCTTGGTTAATTTTGCTTGGGCTTCAAATAATGAAATTGTTTTCAGCTGGCTTCTTGAGGAATGAAGTCTTTAAAGGGCAAGAATTTAACTGACTACGGCTCTTGTGCTCACATTTTCAAATCTTTCCTCTACTTTAAGTATGATATTGTTTCCCTTGCAAAATATAGCACATCCTTTTGCCTGATTTTGAGTAATTAAAAAATGCATTCCCTCTTTGCAGAATGAGTATGAAAACTAATTGTGGGGCCAGGCCTGTGTTTGTTTACACACCTCACTAATGAGTTCGTTTGCTGTAAACTAGACAGCCCACTTCAAAACACATCTCCGCCTTAATACAATGTATTAAAAAAGTGTGTCAGCTTAATTTTAAAACAGCCTACCCCTCAGGGAGTGTTCTTCTGTTTCTTTTCTGTTATTAATTGCATCCATCTGCCAGAGCAGGTGCAAAGGCTTTAACTAAGTCCTGTCATTTTAGTACTACCTCTTGAATTTGCTCCATCTGTGCAATAGCATTAAAAAAAAAAAATCAATGTCTATATCCATTTTCT
>VYZQ01009038.1:0-12076 GCA_013400655.1 Mystacornis crossleyi
ACGGGGGGCACCTCTTCAAGGATATGCCTGTGTTTATTTAAAAAAAAAAAAAATCTATCCTCTTTGTCCATTAACTGTCCTTCCTCCCAACAAAAAAAAAGCATTTTTACATTTTTCCTGTAAACTAAAGTAATATATACACACACACACACAACAGATAAATATAACAGGTATTTGGAATGTCAGGTTTAAGTCCTTTGAGCCTCCAAAATCTAGGCAGGAAGGGAGCCAGGCTGTACTTCCAAACTTTTTAAATATGTCATCACATTTGTGAAGGACTGGTGTTGCACCAGGGAGACTAGCAGTAGAATTTAAACGACTGGATCCAAGAAAGGTAACAAAGGATGATTTGAAGGACTGCATTTATAGTAAACACAGTGCTGTTAAATCAGTATGTGCCAATGAACAGTATATGTGACCACCAGTTCTCTAACACTTTGCTTAGATCCAGCACCCCCACCATATTAATCTGATGGAACACATGCTCTTAAAACCAGACAACGTGCCAGAAACTGACCAAAAAAAAAAAATTTGGATAAAGTGGGTCAAATTTGACATTCATTTGGCAGATAACAACACCTGCTGTTCATCTGTCTGCATTCAAAGAGCTGGCCAGCTTGCAGTTCATCAGCCCTGCTTTCGTTCAGGGTCTACCTTTTAAATGACTGCCTGTGAAGTTCCAGGTGAGTGCCTTCTTCCATTTCTTTTTAAAAGGGAAAGGAGATACTCAAAAGAAACTCATGAGGGATGAAAACTAATCAGAAAATAACACTCCTCCTGAAACAGTCCTACAGTTGTTTTAACCAAGAGTGCATTTGGATAGTGCTCTACACCACATTCGGCTTATTTAATGTTTATGTGACTTGATTTCTTTTTTATTCTCTGCTTATACATGGAGCCTGGTACAAAGTGGAAATCCATTAACTATTCTACACAAAAGAAACACATACAGAGCACAAAGAACAAGAAAATTAGAAGATTCCCTGGGCTGACTTGCAGTCTGGCAAACATGGACCTAGACAGGGATAACACCCTGGGAAACTGGTATGAGCCATAACCCATCAGAAAATACATAGAATAGAATCACAGAATAATTACGCTTGGAAAAGGCTTTCAAGATCATTGAATCCAACCTTTGACCAAATATCACTACACCCAGAAAGCCATACCACCAAGTGCCACATCTACTCCTTATTTGAACACCTCCAGGCATGGTGACTCCACCACTTCTGAGGCTTAACCACTCTTTCCCTGAAGAATTTTGTTTTTCAGAATATCCAACCTGAACCTCCCTTGGTGCAATTTAAGGACATTTCCCCTTGTTCTATTGCTGGTTGCCTGGGAGAAGAGACCAAGCCCCAGCTCACTACAACCTCTTTTCAGGAAGCTGTAGAGAGAGATAAGATCTCCCCTGAGCCTCCTTCTGTCCAGGCTAAACAATCCCAGCTCCGTCAGCCACTCATCTGAGGACTTATGTTCCAGGCCCTTCCCCAGCTCTGCTGCCCTTCTCTGGACACACTCCAGCACATCAATATCTTTCCTGTTGTGAAAGGCCCAGAACTTGAAGTACTTAAGGTATGGCCTCACCAGTGCCAAGTACAGGGGAATGATCACTTCCCTGGTCCTGCTGGCCACACTATTGCTGATACAGGCCAGGATGCCGTTGGCCTTCTTGGCCACCTGGGCACACTCTGGCTCGCGTTGAGTCACTGTCAACCAGCAGCCCCAGGTCCCTTCCCGCTGGGCAGCTTCCCAATCACTCTTCCCCCAGCCCGTAGTGCTGCCTGCGGCTGTTGTGATCCAAGTGCAGGACCTGGAAATTCACCTAATTGAACCTCATACTGTTGGCTTCAGCTCATTGATCCAGCCTGTCCAGATCCCTCTGTAGAGCCTTCCTGCCCTCCAGCTGATCAACTTGGTGTCATCTGTATGTATGGCCAAGCAATAAATATACAGATATCAGGAGTAACTTCCTGAAGGTGATGGTTTCTCTACATGGAAACTGGTGTGCATTTCAGTTTTGGTAGAAAGCCACTGCATCTTAAGGTATTGCTTAAACCAAGGCATGGATAACTTCCTTGATTTTGAAAAGAGGTGGACCTGTTATGCTGGACCTCATCTAATAAGATTAAACTGTCCAAAAAAAAGGGCTTCCCCACTGAAGCTGAAGCTATCTATTTATTACTATTTGCCATAGAAAATGTCACTGACAACAGATGTATTCCTTCAACATACTTCTATAAAGTGGCTGGTGCTACAAAATTGTTTTGTCAAAGAGAAAAAGAACTGCTCTCCTTTGGCTTTCTAAAGTCTTGCTTGGTGGCTTTTGATTCATGGTCAGATTAAGCCCCTGTGCTTTATGCCACCCATATATTTTCAAATTTCAGTCAGTATGCCTTTATGTTTTGAACCTTCCTTTCATGTTCAATGTGAAGAGTTCAGGTCTTGCAATTTCAAGGTTGCAGCCCTTAAAATTTACCCTCCTCGAAAAGAGTCTTGCCAAGTGTCAGAGATCTAGAGTTAGAAGTAAACAGAGCTGACAGGACCATTTAACTTCTATCCTTATGTATTCCTCCAGTAATAATACAAGGATGACATAAGAATTCAGAATCCATTATCCATTTCCTCTCCTGACATAATTTAACTAGTTAATAGAGAACTGATTTATTGCCGAAAAAAAATCTGTGATATTTAATCATATACTTTTACTGTTAATCTTGTGTTTAGTAGGCTGGTTTTCTGTCATTTTCCACTTTACCCCTAGAGTTTTCTAAATATTTTCCAATTTCAGATGCACTTTTCTGGATGGGTAGAACCCTTAGAAATATGAAGTCCCTGCAAACTTTGTGGTGAGAGGAGACTGGGAAGGAGAAAGAAGATAATTGTGTGATTTTGTGCTAACAGTGAGTCCACATAGAAGGTTAGCCATGAATCCATAGAAAACAGGGATTTACTCTTTCTGATATTCAGAAACTAGTTTAAATTTTTCTTTTCTTGTGTCTGTGTTCATGACTGGGGATAAACTGCAGTCAGAGTTAATCTTTTCCAGGTACATGCATGCTATCAAGTTGTTGTCTCTACACAGAGCACACTTGGTTCTCCTAGCAGTCTGCGCTGAACATATTTCTTCAGTCTTTTATAGCTTTAGTTGCCCTCATTGGTTTCTTTCTGATTTATTTCGTATTTTGGGTTGAAGCCAGTGCTTTTCCACCAGCACCAACCTGACTTACAAAATAAATCTTGGCATAACAGAAACTAAGGTAATGGCAGCACCAGAGTGGTGTGTACAAATGCAGGCCCAGCCGCACAGAGTTGATGTAAAATAGCACTGCTATTGCTCCCTTGATTCCTCACTGGGTAATGCTACTGTTTATGCATTTCAAAACAGCAATCACCTCTTTTTGCAGCAGTATCTCCACACTTCATGCTTGTCTGGAGTTAATGGGCTCAGGCTGTATTGGGATCTCTTGATTAAGCTTTGGTATGGTGAAACACTTCAGGTGTATTATGTTTGATCACAGCCCCAGCCTGCACAACAGAGCCTCTCTCTTTCCCCAGCAAAGCACCTTCAGCATATGGTTGGGGGTTTCTTTTCTAGTGTTTGCTGCAGTTTAGCTGCCTCCTTGGCAGTTTAACTGCTCATCTTAGCGTGTCTTAGGCTATTTAGGCCAAACAGCCCAATCTGGTTGTCCGCAGTTAGATATTTAAAGCATTAACCAAGCACTAAACAAGTAGACGGACTTTTCTTTGATTTTTGTCCCCCCTCAGTTTGTTTAAAATCAGTGGGATTTCTGAGTGCTTGAGAAGTCTGAACAATGCATCACTTTTGGGGCATATAAAGTTTAAAACTAAAGTGTTGATATTGTCAGTAAGTGGGATTTAGGAAAAGTAAGCTCCTCAGCTGCATGTCCCAGCAGGGGCAGTGGGAAAAGAGAACCTCAATGAAGCTAAAAACAAGGCAAATCCATTCCTGTTTGTTTGCCATATGTTACACCAGGATGCTGTAAAAATCTGGGCTCAGGAAAGTTGTAACTCATCTGATTTATAATGGCCGAGGAAGGTGCCATCCCTCAGCTATGTCAGTGGGCATAGACTTAGCCAGTGCCACGTATGGAAATCATCTGTGTCAGACTACTTCACTGCCTCAGTCAAGGTAGATGGAGAAAGGGGTACCACAGCTCAGCTACTTCTGAACACCAAGTAGAACTTGACTTCAGCAAAATTTTAATTATTACTGTGTTCCTGGAGTACCAGAGAAGAAAAAAGGTTTTAATTGCTTCCCCAGTTGGACTGATGAGACTTCTCTTATGTAACTGGTAAGTAATCTCTTACTTCCTAAGATAACAATTATGTCTTTAGAAGGATGACTCCTGCTGGAGCTTGCAGAGCTAGCTAATTCAAAGACGCCACTCTAAGGTACAAGTCTGCCAGTCTGAAGTTCACCAGCAGACATATGCTGACATCCTTACATGATGTATTAATCGTTGCTATGTCTAATGTAATTAACTGTCTGAACTGGGGGGTTTTGTAACAACTGTCCATATTTATATTTTTTAATGTTTTTATATATATATATTTGACATGTAGCATGCACACAGCAAAAACTGATTTGCTTATATGTATGGTCTGTGTGTAAAATCTTGGGGTTTTACCTTGAAGGAATATAAGCAACCTTCTACCACCCCAAACATTTTGTCTGGAAATTTAAGTGGATGTTTCCCAAGGGCTGCCTTTCCTTTGAAACAAACTTCCAGTCCAAACTGAATCTCCTGTGGGGTGTCACCTCTTGGTGGTTCAGCACAGTGCTTCATAGAAGGAATATGCCTGGTAAGCTACAACTCCCATGTAGCTTAACAGAGCAGAAATCTTCATTTTCTTGAAAAACCCAATGTTTCCCATCTTCTCGGTACTGCTCATAACAATATAGCTTTTTGTAAATGAAATGCAAGTCCTGGATAGAAGATAACTCAGGAGACCCACAGACTAAGTTTTCAGTTACAGAATGTGCTTTTCTAGCACAATGTATCTTACAATCCGTGGTCACTTTTTAAACAAGTAATTAAACATTGCTGTGAAATATGTAAGAAAAATTATACCCATTTAACAGATGTCAGATGAATGGAAACAAAACAGAGCAGTAGCTGGTAGTCCCCGGGAGAGCCGGAACACTGCATTCATTTCCAGCTCCTGTATCTTAGCCTCTTTCATAGCATCACATATTGTCTTCCAACTGCAATTTTCACAATTATTCCTTAGTAGATCAACTTTCTTTGAACTACAGCATTTGAGCAGATGTTTTAATTCATCCTCATCACCTCAACAAGCAAATGCTCATTGTCCTTGGAGACTGTTTCTCTCAAATTGCTGGTTTTGCCTTGGACAGTGACCTCAGGAACATTCTGGTGGCCCTGTGAAAGAGTCCAACGCATTCAGCATTGCTGCATTGATAAAACAAGTTTTCTACTCAGGATTGGTGAAGAAGAAGCATTTGCAAAATAGTTGCTGGTGGTAACTAACTGTTATATTATCCAAAATGCCTCGTTGCTAAACATTTTTTGTGTCTTATTTTGGTCATGGCTCAGATATTTTATAATGCAGTAGGCTGCCTTTCAAGAAGGACAAACCTGGATTTTTTTCTTTCATATTTCTTTACCCTGTGTTTTATAATCCAATTCTACTGTAAGAATCTGAAAATGTCTTTACTTCTGCTGATAAAGTTTGCTGCTTTTTTTTAATATAATTTTGTGGGACAGCTATTTTAATATAACACCTATTTTTAGAGGCTTATTTACCAAAAAAAGAATCATCATTAATGGTTAGAGCCTTGAATTAGAAGCTCTTCTTATTTGCATTACTGTAACACCCTCAGGTCCCTTAAGAGACCTTGCACTGGCCTTCCTATTACACTGAGATATTATAGACAAACAGTAAGATGCCATTTACCATTCCTATCCCTGAAGAGCCCTCAACCTTCTTGTTAGTTGCCTGACTTGTATGCTCATTACTTTTTCTTCTTTCCCTCTCATCCACATGCAGTTTATTCCTCTTTCTATTTAGCTATTTTTACTCATAGGATTCATCCCTACCATGGAAGTGTAGGAAAACATCAGTTATATTATTCTGGCACTGTACAAATACCACAGTCCCAACCTGAAATACTTACAGTTTAAGATACAGGCTTGCTTCTGGGGTGGGTTTATTTCAAGAGGGAATTGTGCCTGAATATGAATATGAATATGAATGGAGCTAGGCTAGTTTTATATTAGTTTCACTATGAAAACAAACTTTCTTACTCAATCCTACATCTCCGTTATTTACTTTCTCTTTATAGCCATGTAATCCCATACACTTTGACAAAATGAATTATGTCTCAAGCTAGCATTATCAATAAGAGGAATAAACGCAAACAACACATTGTACAGGTAAACACTACAGGACACAGCCATTAGAAGATATACTGGAATGCAAATTGTATGCTTCAGATGCTGAAAAAGATTGTAACGTGCTTGCGTTTGGTTATTTTTATTCCCCCCGATTTAGTCCAAAATATCCAAGATCCTTGGTGGGTCTGTTACTCTAAAATAGATTACAGGATGCAATTACTTTTGTAGAAGGAAACACTTGCCTGAAACTGTACGGGAGTCAATTTTATGCAGTTCAATTTGGATTTCAAAACAGTCTCCTACCTGCAGAACATAAACATTCTCCCTCTTGTCTAGGTGGAGGCAGTAAAATGAGGCTCCTAATTCAAACTGAGGGTAGGAGGCGTGCTGGAACAGGGACCCACTCCTGCAGTCTGTGCAAGAGGAGGGAGTCCCAGGAACCTGGGAAAATGATGCAAAGCTGTTACAGTTAGTACTCTGAGTTTTGTAATAACTCCACTGATAATTCTAACATTGGCCAATAAAAGTTGGCTTTGGTTTTGTCTCCTTATTTCCAGATTTTGACTTTATTTTGCTCTTTTTATTTTATTTTTCTTCCCCCTACACCAGGTTGGGGGTTTTTTTGGTTTGTTTTCTTTTCTTCTTTTTTTATCGTCCTCATCAGGCAGCTGTTCCTAGTGTGGGCGCCTGATCACTGCTGCTTTTCATTTGCCATAGTCCCTCCAGGACTCTCATGTCATCAACACCTGTTTCTTATTCCTTTGGGTGGTGACTAAAAGGCACATTATCCAGATCCTTTGGTGTCATCCACAGAAATTACCTATTGCCAAGGTAAACAAAGACTAAGACTTCAACTCTGTTATCTTCCTTTTTGCCTTTCTTCTGTTTTTTGTGTTTGCTTTTTTCCCCCCCATCCTCTTCCATCAGAGGAGGGCAAAATTCCCCGTCCTTTGTTTTAGATCACCCATCAGTTCTTACTGATACTGTCCTCCCTCGCAAACCCACTATCTACTCACCCACCAGCAAGTTAACAGCATTCTTAATACCTGCTTTTATGGTATGTGCAAAAAAATTCTGCTCATAAAACAACTGTAAGTTTAACTTTTTGGCCTCTAATTTTGTTTTTTTTTTAATTCCTTGTTGAAATGAAGAGAAACGGACCCTTCCTTTCATTTTGCCAGTAGTTACAGCCTGCAGTTTTACCTCTGTAAAATTGCATTCTAGTTGGTGAGCTAGATTTGTCTTACAGTTCACACTGCATTAGTCACTGCCCTAGTCCTTCTCTGAAGTGTCATTTTAGTACATGTAAGAAAGCCATAACTAATGCTATTGTTTTAACTGTATTTGTGGGAATGTTTGTTATTCTACATAGGAAATACACTCATTAGACTGGAATCATTCTCTAGGAAGTTGGTTTTGGCAGAGCTTAACTTGATGGGCAGTAAGGAGGACTGAGTTGTTTATATTTTTTGAAAGCTCTGATAAGATGTTTAAAGAACATTATGGAAAACAATACTAAATCTAAATTTCTCTATTTTTAATAGGCAGAAAATGCAATTAACCATCTTTCCCTAGAGTAGCAATATAGACGGCTCCAGCAGGTGTGTTACTATTGCAATATCAAAATAAAAAGTCTAGTCAGCCTTTCACTATAAAAATAAGTGAAATGCAGAGCAGATGCTGTAATAACCATTAATTTACATTCACCAACTATATTTGTTGTAAAAGTAGATGAGGACACTGGAAAAACAAGTTATTTTTGGCTCTTCCCTGCAATATCACAAGAAAAATACTGTAATATGTTTAGCAGAGCAATGAATACATATTGGCCAAATTTATCTCTGCTATAACCCTGCAGAAATGTAGAATGAATTTAGTTCTAAGTTTCACTTTGTGGAAGGAAGGATAAAATTAAAGGAGTTTATTGAACATCCCCAGAAATTTTCCAGATCTGGTACTGAACCAACTTTGAAAAACTTCACAAGGAAAATGGAATATGCAGATCTTAACTAAATTTTACTGATCAGAATTTACAGTTGTGACTTTCTATTAGAAACAGATTTTAATGAGCTGTGTAATAACCTATATCCAGAGGAACTCAAAAGGAAAGTAGAATTTCTTGGATGCTGATTTCCGTAAGACTTCTGTGCTTAGCGATGGGGTCTTTGTACTGACTTTAACATGCTGTATGTCCCTGCAGAACCACAAATAGATGTGGGCACATTTGGACTACTGGATGAAAGGGTCAACAGTATCTTAGGTTCTATGGTAGGTTTCATGTAGGGATGCTCAAGTGCTGTATATACAATTAAATTAACTTTTCCATAGGTCAATTTATGCTATTTATATATTTTTAGAGATGAAAGCAAAAAGCTTGACCAGCCTTGCCAGTTTACTAGAGGGGTTGAAAGCCCTCACTACAAAGCACACGGTTCAACTACTGAAATAATTTGCCCTTAAACTCATAGTATTTGTGTACCTTCTGTCTGTTGTGTAATATTTGACACCCATTTCTATTAAAGGCAAAGGATAAGAACCAGTGAAATAATTTCAAAATTATTCTTGACTTCATTTTTCATGAAATACTGGGATTAAACCAGTGTTTTGACTTCTCTTCAAAGCTGTCTTTTTTGTATTGAGACTGCAATCTAACAGATCGTGGTTCTAACACATCAAGACATATGTCTTTTTTTCTCTGATTGTTATTCATGCAGGTGGGTGCTTATGATATTTTGTCTATATTTGACTGTATTACAAATCAGATATTTTTTTAAGCCCTATTCTATATCTGCCTCAGTTTTTAATGGAAAGCTGATTAATGTCTTTTACTGGTGATTTGCTAGACCTGTGAACCACGTTGGTGACAATTGTTTCAGGCTGGCTATGAAGCCAAACTTTCAGGTTTTCCAGCTAAGCAAAAAAACCCACAAACAAAATAAATTGTCAGAGGTTCACTTTAATAGAAAAATTTGCAGAGGCTTTTGTTTTGCCCCTCTGATTTTTCAACGAAAACAACTGAGAAAATTCACTACAGATTTGCTGGTAAATTTAGTTCAAGATGGGAATTTTTCAAACAGTAAAAAACATGCTTGAAGTCTTTTTTTCCAGCTGGAAGTGTATCCATTGTGCTGTATCCTTATTTTTAGTAAAAGAGCTAGTGCTTAAGAGTTTCATGCTGAGCAAATTTGAGCAAGGTGAGATAAATGGTCAGACAGTGACTTTCAGTGATTCTCCTCCATCAATCACACAAAGGATGAGGGAGGGAGGAAAGAGAAAGAGGGGGATTCTCAAACGAAACGAGGAGAGGTGTGATGGTTTGAGATGCTTTGGGAAAGAAAAAAACCTTATAATAGAGACAGGGCAATAAAGGGAGTGGATGGCATCTATGTATGTGTCACTTTTTAGTGGCCCTGTGTATGGTTGTGGCTTTAACCCTGACACAGAGGGATATTCACACAACATGACTGTGGTGATTTTACATTACCAGCTGCTTTCCCTGGACTCCCTCCGTTGTCAGTGAAAAGCAAATACTTCTCTGGAGGGTAATTCAGAAAAGAAACCTAATTTAGTTGAGCACAATTAGTCTTTAGAGAATAACTTCTTTTCTCCATTGCCTATGGAGGGCATCTAAATCTGGGTTTAAAGGTAAGTTGTGTGATTACTATCTCTTTTCTTCAGTGGTTCTACTCTGACTTTAAAGGTCCCAAGTAACTGGACCATGTGGTGCTTCTTCTGGAGATCTGTCAGCACCCTGATACACACAAGGGAATGCCTTTCAGATGCCACATTTGAAGGGCTTAAATTCTTAGACCAAATGCATTTAAAAGACATGGAATCCAAAAGTTGAATCTCAACTGGTAATGGCCTTATAAAGAGGATATGGTCACAGGGGCTATAACCAGAGTACAGGATTGATCTTGACTGGCTACATGGGGTAGAAAAAACCCATCACATTGTGGACAAGTATTTTATACCCAATTGCTATCTGGAAAGAAAACTAACTTTATCTGCACTGAGCACAACGGCACAGAATGATGTTTTCAAGAAAATGTCAGTTCAACAAAAGTTATGTCTATCTTACAGGTAATGCAGTGTAAAGCAAGTAGGTTTGTGGGATGGAAGAATGGATCATCTTGAACCCCTTGTGCTTGGTTCAGTGTGTGAGTTTGTGCGGGGCAAAGGGGGTTGTTCTTTGGACTAGCTTTAGTGCATCTGTTACCTTGAATGGATGCCAACACGCAAGCTACACATGGCAGTACAGAATGCATTTTCTACTTTTGTCATTATTTTTATTATGCATTTTTGTCCCTTTTGCCTTTTTTTTTTTTTACACATCTCATTTATTTTCCGCACTTTCAGTGATTTTTATCATTCTTATGAGGTTAATAGGACTTCAAAGCAAAACTCATGCAGCCACACGGACTCCACTACCCACTGGCCGACTGAACAGTTGCATCTTGACATATCCAGTGTCTCCAGGCAGTATGAATTGTGAAAGAAACACTGTGAAGCTAAAATGTTTGTAGTATGCACTCCCTCTCATCCTGTACATACAGCATGAGTGTCTAATGGCATGTATATGCTTTAAACTTCCCATTAAATAGCAAAAAATAAATTATTAACTTATGGTCCTGACAGTATAACATAAAAGGACTAACTCCGCAAGAATTTGGCTGGCTTTTCAAGTGTGGGTAATTAAGGACCTGCCAACCTTATCTGTGGCACAATTCCAACAGCAGCGTTCTCCTGCTGGCCTACTATTGCTATTCCCGGGAGATCCAGGCTTGGAGGAATCATCAGGCAGGAATCATCAATTCCATTCAGGCATTTGCCTGTCTCCCAAGATTCTCCAAAGGATGGTGACGTTCATGTCTGTGTGTTTTTTAATGTGAAGAGCAGGCAGGGATTGGTGATCATGGATAGTATCTGAAAGGCAACGAAGCACAACCTGGGTAGCTTTTCAAGCAGGAGTGACCTGAAGTGGGTGTCTCCAAACCGTGAATTTTACTTTAGAGCTGTTCTGCTCAGGTACAATGCACTTTAATTAGAATTTGGAAAGAGGACAAACAAAAACACAGATAGGAAAGGGAAGAACAGTTTATTGGCCTTTCCTCAGCAGAGAACTTGCAGGAGAAATGCACATTCTCATTGCACTTGCTATGCCATTTATTAATATTGCAGCAGAGGATGGTACAACTGTAATCATTTGTGATTTCAATAATTTATATCAATACACAATTCATGAATTCTGTGTTTGCACATTTGGAGAATGCTACAACTGAAAGGGATCTACTGAAAATGTAAGAGATGAGTATTTCTAATCATATCCATGTTCTTTTCAGTTCCCTGGAAGACCAAGACAGCTACAAAATGCAAAGATCCAGGTAATTACTGGCATTAAAACTGCTGCAAAATACGTGAATGAAGGCAGGTCATAAAACAAGAAAAAAATTACCCATGAACCTGAGTGTTGAAAACAGTGTGTAAACACTGTATTTTCAGCTCTTGAGTCATCAGAGAGCACAAAACCATCTCTGTTCAAATGAAATCAGCAGCTCACTTTTTTTTGTACCTTAGTACATAAGTATGTCTGTTTACGTATGTGTCATGTGCATAAAAAAATCAATTCTCTATCTATCTATCTGTCTATCTATCTATCTATCTATCTATCTATGTCTTTAATGGACTCAGTT
>VYZQ01009038.1:22434-36996 GCA_013400655.1 Mystacornis crossleyi
GCTCCCACCTTGGAATAAAATAAATTCTTTCTGGAAATATACTGCAAAAATGTTACCGAGAACAGTTTAGAAGAAAAATGCCTGGAAGTTATTAAAGAATAAATCTTTTGGTAGCACCTTATAACAAAGATCTGTTAGTCAAGTTGCACAGATTTAAAATCTTAAGTAGGTTTGAAGGGTAGAGTTTGAAGAAATAATGTTCACATATATGCAGCATGGAACATCATCACTCATATAATTAGAGGCCTTATTTCTCCATAGACTAGTCAGAATATAATAAATCCTTACAGAATGTAACAACTTCATATTTGATTCTCCAAAGTGTTAATTAAGCTTCCTTAAATTCTTGGGATGTCCTTTGGTTTGGTTTTGTTACGGTTTTTGCCTTTTTTTGTGTTTGGGG
The DNA here is from genome assembly GCA_013400655.1 of Mystacornis crossleyi. Lineage (NCBI taxonomy): Eukaryota > Metazoa > Chordata > Aves > Passeriformes > Timaliidae > Mystacornis > Mystacornis crossleyi. The sequence continues at coordinate 22,838 of VYZQ01009038.1, forward strand.
TTTTTTTTGGGTGGGAGGTGGAGGTCTGTTGTTTTGTTGTGGTTGATCTTAATTTTTTGCAGTTTGGTCTTAATTGTTTGCAAACAGGGGTAAGAAGCTTTGCCCAGAACTATTAAGTGGCTTTAGGTGAGAAATATGGCTTTAAGTGAGATATATGAATAAAACAGCTCTGGTGTTGTGATTGTTAATATCCAGCTAAATCCATGAGAGTGCATTTCCTTCTTCTGAAGTGGTAGCATTGTATTTATTTGCTTTCCAGTTTGCTGTAGCAACAGAAGTGGTTAAAATAGACTATTTTTTGAAGTATGGGAAGGTTTTCATTTTAGAGACCATTTAGGCACTGCTTATTTAGCAAACCATAATTTGCCATTTGCACCTGTCTTCATTTACACTCTGCAACAGAATTAACACTGCCTTGATGCGTACTTGAGATTGAGGTGATGACAGTGTTTCAGGACTACAAGGGAGCTCCTCACACTAAATTAGGGATAAGAACTACAGAAAATCAGAGTGAAATTACATTGTTGAGGCACCAGCTCTTTGATATATACACCTGAGGAATTCTGACTGCTGTTAGGCAGTTCTACTGTCCCTTTTGTAAAATGCAAGATTACTATTCTTCATAAACAGGGACTTCAGATCTAAGAACTTTATTCTGCATGCATTGAAAATAATTTTTAACTATTTTAAAATAATTTTGTTGATTTATTGCTTTGGACTTTTTTTTAATCTAATATCAAATATCAACGCAACTATGTTGTTCCAGAGGCGTCTTTCTTTTAGTGGTAAATACAATAGTATATAGGTGATTTATTGGTCTTTACAAGGTATTGAAATCTTTTGCATCTAGAACATTTGCTAATTTGAAAGATCATTATTCATTAAAGACCAGTTGGTGCCTAGCAAAAGTTTCAGTGTTCACTGTTATAGACAAGGAAAATGCATTTTGAATATAGGTAGTTGACTGGGGACTTGGTGGAACCTATTTAGATCGATTTGGATGAGGAGATTTGACAGTTTTAAACAAATACCAATTTGCCTTATATTTTCTCACTACCACTATTCTCATGGTAACCAAGAACTCTGACTCATGATGCTGCTTGGCGAGCCTTCCAGTTATTTTAAATCTGCTACTTTCTGGCTTTCCTCATTTTCCTGCGAATGCTGCAGATTTACACAGCACTTGTCTGAATTTCTCTTAAAAGGATGCACTTTGCAAGACATGCCAGTTGCCCCACCTCTTACTGCATCAGAACTTCCCTATGTTTTGAAAACACTGGGTATGTAGGTTCAAAGTTTTTATGAGGGGGGAAAAAAAGAAATTGGCTCATGGAAATACATACAGGGAGCACTTTTTGAAACTGGTTATTTGATTCTCGACCCTTGAGCAGAAGGGAGCTTTGATGGTTGCTGACAAAAGAGGTGATGTAATATTAAGCATGAAGACCAGACACAAAACATTAACAGAGACAAAGCAAAGAACTAAGTTCTTTACTTACACCATATAGATTGTTACACCAAAAGTTATTCTATGTAGAAACTTTAACAGATACCTCCTATTTTTTTTTCTTTTAAGCTGTAAGAATCTTGTCTACACCACTTAACAACTGATCAATTCATTGGAGTACAGACAAGAAGCTGAGTCTCCAGCTGAGTTCCCTTGTAGGCAGCTTCAGTGTTATTGCATTACTCAGATCCTCTCCTGAATCAAACTTTGAGCGCAGGCTTAATTAAGGGGTCAAATTCTGCTGTGTCGCTGTTGGAAATTTAGGCTTGACTAAATAGAGCTTGTTTTAAATAATCACTGAGGTTAGAATATGGTTTATGATCTGCTTACTATAGAAACAGATTTTAAAAGATATTGGGAGGAGAATTAATTCTTTTCCAATAGTCTTTGGCAGTGGCACTAGCATTTTTAAGTAAACACTAATAAAATTCCAAAGTTAAGACCACTTTTCAAAACTGTGTGGACACAACTTGCTGATGAGAAGTTGCTGTGGAAATGAATAATAAGTGGGAACTGGCAAAATTTGTCTTCACTTGAATGGTGCGATGGTCCAATTTACACAGCTTCAGTAGAAGGAGACAAATGAGCAGTGATTATCATTTATTCTGTCAGAAGCAATGGTGGTATGAAGGGCTTTGTCCAAAATAATCAGTGTTGGCTATAAGCCAAGGTGAGGGAGAGAGCAACACATGGTGTTTTGCGGATTTAGATAGTAGTATAACTTTTGACTGTGAGAAGACGTGAAGTGAATGGATGGGATGGAGAGTGGAGGGGGGAAAGATGTTCTAATACTGCCATTCAGAAGACAAATAGCCAGGAGATCAGACTTCCTGGTGTATGCATCTTTAAAACACAAACACCAGTCTTCTGTCTCATCTTCACTTTTTTTTTTTTGTACTCAGGAGGATTGAACAGTACTTTCTAGCCTGTTCTCCATATGACTCAAACACCTTCCCTCCTGGACTACGTGAGAGATCTGTCCACAGATCATGCCCTGGTCATCTCATTTCAAAGGCAGAGTTTAAATCATGAAAGATTGTGTAATGATATGAACTGCTTCAATCACTTACATTTTGTGTTGTGGTTAGTTGCTTTTTTCTCTTTCTAACCTGCTTGTTCACTTTATCTGAAGGGATTAATACTTGGAAGTGGTCTTCAAACTCCCTCTAGGTAGGCAAAGAAATGTTTCCTGATCCTCTAGCACCGGTAGAGTTCCTGCTAGATGGTACTGTTAATACCTGCTCTATATACATCCTGAATTTTCTTCTCAATTAGGCTTCCAATAGGAAAAGTAATAATATGCTGTCAGCTGGAAGGCAGGAACTGAGCACACTGAATTTTGAGCTCTTTGTGAAGAGCTGCAGTTCCATTGGATTGGCAGCTATTGAACCTGTTTTTGTTGGTTGAGGTGGACTAATTTGGAGGTTTGATTTCTTTCTAACTACCAAAAGAGTTTAGTGAAACAAGCATCACATTTATTATATAGCAATCCAGTACAAGAGTTGTCAGTGCCCTACTCTGAAAGAGTTCTTACTGGATTTTACACACTTCAGCCCTCTGAGATCCATCATCAGAGGAAGGAGATTTTCAATCATACTGAGGATCTTAATTTTTGTAACCATTCTAAGAAAGGCTCTGGGCAACTTTTATCCAGCCTGAGGCACTACACATTAAACAGTCTTGTGAACCCTGGAACTAATGAAGCCAGATTTCCTACTTCATTAAACTTACACTTTACTTCTCATTACTATTGTTCATTTTTCAAGTTAGTTCATTGCATTTGTTATGTCCATCCCTCTTACAGGAGTTGCAGATGAAATTACTGAAGAAGAGCTGTGTTTGCAACAGGAAAGAAAAGAAAAAAAAGCATATTATGAGCTACTTTCTTTGTTTTTAAAATCAAACTCAGTTGTAACAAGAAACAGACTTCCTGAGCATCCCACCCGCTGCACTGCAGAGATAATGTGAATGACAGCCATGGCGATATCACCCTGGGAAACAGCTCCAAACAGCCAGTCTTTAATCAATTATATATGGCATAAATTGTAGCCCAGTAAAAATTATTTGGGCTGTTTTAGGACAGGGAATATGAATTTTTGCAATGACCAGTAAAAGACTACAGTTTTATGTCGACCTGACAGCACAGGGTCTCAGAGCTTAACTGGGTTTGCATTGGCCTAGGCTTGTTGTAGCTGGCTTAATGCTTGCCAGCAGCCACCTGACTGGTGCCTAAGTTGATGGGCTTCTGCCTGGTGAACCTCATGGAGAGTGATGGACTGACAGACCCCCCTGTCCCTGTGTACACAACAGCAGCCCTTCGATTAAGTGAGCCTGTTGTACAACTTTCAAACCTTGGCTGGGAGCTGATGAAGAATCAGATTGGGATGAGAAAATGAACAAAATTAGTCCCAAGCAGCCCTGAGGCTGAACAAGAACAAAATCCCACCATTAAGGTCCTCCCAGCAAGGACTTCAGAATACTACTGATGTGACTCCCCACCATCACTGTGAGATGAGGGAGACAGAAACAGCCAAGCTTAGGACTCAGAGGTACACCTAAAGAGTGAACAGGACTGGTATTAGGCCATTTTGTATAAAAAATGTAACCGCACCATCAATTAAGTTTTTTCTGTGTTAATGACATCATTGTGGACTATTGGACTACTAAAACAGTAAGTGGAGTAAAAATTAATTCTTAGCTCAACAGATAATGTTTAAACTTTTGCTCATAAGAAGATTTTGATGCTAAAAAAATAACCCAAGAAAATTAAATTTGAAGCACAATATTTTGCTGAACTAACATAGTTGGACTTGCCCTTTGTTCTGATTCTAACAAGCTGAAGCCAAACAAAGCTTAGTGCCTTGCTCTCCAATTAGTGGAAGTGAGACATTATGCATGTCATTACCCAGGGATAAACTGGTCTTTCCCTTTCTTCGATATTCCTTGTCAAAGCTTTCATTTACTAGGTCTCTGCCCTTCAACCACAAACTCCATTCTCCCTTACTTGGCTAAAATGCTAAAATACTCATGGATATGCAACATGTGTGAGAATGACTGTAAGTACTTAATAAATCTGGTCTTCCATACTGCAAAGCTCAGAAATCAAGTTGTTCCAGGAGGTGTCTTTAACACCTCTGGCATCTTCAACATGGGAGTCTCGATTTTCTTTCCTTCATCATATTTTTTTATCATGAAACTGGAAGAAACCTGTTTTTCTCTCAACATTGATGAACACTCAGTTGTAAATTCAGAAATTACTAGGAATGACCAAATTCTCTTTTTCTTACCTTTCCCATGGTTTTATGTGTACAGATCCTCATTGTTTACTTCTTAAAATTTTTAAAAGCATCTTTTTTTTTTTGAAAAACAGACTAAAACATCATTTTAACCTACCAAAGAACAGCACTGAGGCTATTTCTTTGTCTTGTATTCTATGAACAGGGTTTCTGAATAACAACAGAGACTTTAAAAAATGTTTCCACATCATTCTCTTCATTTGATTTGCTATTGAGGCAACATATTATGCTATGATGGCAAGCTCATATTCCAGTATACAGGATGCTTTTAAATTACCATAGGCACTACAGAATGGATGACTTATTATGGTCTGTTTTCTGCCTTTTGGTAGTGTATGTGTTATTTATAGTACTCGCTACATTAACTTCTTCCTCACATCTGCCATGCCATGGTCAAAGTAAGTATTTTACATTATAGTATGGTAGTAAAATATATTTCATAGTGAGAATGAAGTAAATAACCCAATACTAGATCTTTACTTTCTAGTTTCTACTGAACTGAGGGTTTTCTTATTTTGTTTCGGTCTTCAATCTCAGACCATGACTGTTGGAGTAAAATTCACCTCTAATTAAAACTGGCCTACCAGGCTTCTCTCTTATCCTATAAAATATTCTTGTGCAACCAATTCCTATACTTAGGGCATGCAAATCTACTGCATTTTGAAATCAGTTTCTCTAATGATGCATCTGGCAAAAACAAAAACATAACCCACAGCCTGCAACAATTTGTGAATGATTTAACAGCCCCTCAACGTACTCCTTAAAGAAGTTTTAAGGTCATTCCTCACTTGATAGATTTGCCCAAAAACAACAAACTTGGTAAAAAACCCTGAGTATAACTACATGAGAGAAATGGGGTACAAGGGGATGGAAGCGAAAGAACTGCACCTTTTATAATTGTAGCCTGATTTAAAATTATATGGAGCTGAGCCAGGAGTCATATCCCAGATTAAATATCTTTAGGAAAGAATTTCATTGAGAGTCAGCAATTTCCTCCTCCCCACAAAGAACTTTAGCATTTCTTGGGATACACCATTTGCAGTGTATAGCCTCAAGTGTAACACAGATTTCTTGGGCTTAGCATCTTAAGTAGGTGATATTTGCAAGAGTATTCCCTTCTTCACTTCTTGCCAAGGCAGGAAATAATATTAATCAGCTTTGCTAAAGTTACTCTGCTCCATTATCTCAGGTAGGAAGGCCCATGGGAAGACAAGGTTAGAACTCAACAGAAGGGAAGGAAAACTCAGGGAGCAGCTAGGAGAAAAAGAAAGGCATGAGGAAACAAATATTAAAGTGAGAGAAAACAATCATAAAACACACAAAGTATAGAGATCCTGATTCACGGTGATGTTCAGGTAACGTATTAATTTTAAGCCATCCAAGGCTTAAATACTTTGAAGCACTGAGTTAAAAGAATTGTCTAAATACAAACTTGCACTAATTTAAATAAAATCTGTCAGGTAGCATGACACAATGCTAATTAAGCCAGTACAATTTGCTGTTCCAAAAAATGTGTATTTAAGACCTTGGTTATGTTTGTGAATTTATCCCAGTCTACATAATTTCACAGGTAAAATTAGTAAGCCAGTACAAATCAGGCAAAAGAACGTGTCACATTTTCACAAGGGGTGCTTTGGACGTGATAAACTTCAGTTTACAAATGAGCATTGCTAACATCAACCTACAAGAAAGTTCACCAGAATTACATTATCCTTAGGTACTTATGCAGTTGCAAGCTGCCATAGCTTGCTGTTAGGCTGGGTCTTCCCTTCTGACTTGTGTCCCACTTGCCACTTCTGCTTCACAGAGGGAAAGAACACCCTTGAGCTCTGTGCAAGCAACTTTACCCATTTCTTCCTTTTCCCAGCTGTGCTCTCAACCTTCTGTCTGCCCTTTACGGTTCATAGACAGAGCCTTGGCATGCAAATAATGATGCTGCTTTAGTGAAGTTTAGTGATTATATCCCCATGACTGGGCTGATACATACTGAATCTCAGTTTGAAACATCTTCCTCACTGGTATTTGGATTTCATGGTGAGAAACCTCTTAGCAATGTCCCTCATAAGACTCAGAATATTCCGGCAGTAGAAGCCAGGACATGGCTTGGAACTGTTGGGGCAGGAGCTACTTCAGCAACACACAATGGAATTAAAGCATCTGAAATAGCAGGGAGCTTGAAACTAGATGATCTTTGGGGTCCTTTCCAACACAAACCAGTCTATGATTCTATGAAATGGTGCCAAGCAAATGTGATTGATATTGTGGCATGCTGAGTACAATTTCTTAAATGGGAGGCAAGAAAAAGCAGGGTTTGGGCAGGAGTAAAAATGTGCTGCATATTTCATCAAATGCATGAGCACCCCAGATGCAAGTGGCAGTTTGTCTTAAAATGTCTTAAAATACTTGGATGAATTTTCTAAGGTGGCGAAGTAACCAAGGGAAGAATATAATCAAATACAGAAAAAATCTCATAGGGTTCTAATTTGTATTAGGGGCTTGGAGAATCTGAGCTTTAGCCTTAAGTAAATGGCTATCATGGAGTTGTATAAAACTCCCAAACAACTGACTTGGTAAGTTTGTTCAATTTTGAATGCAATTTCTAGAAATTACTTTGTACCTCTGTACAAACTGTACTGGTTTTTATCCACGGAGTAGCTTAAGGAACAGAAATATATATTTTTTTTTAATTTAGACATTCTAAAGTGAGCATTGTATGTATAATGCATTTGCACCCTCTCAGGTCTTATTACTAACACCTTCTTATTAACTTATTTAAGGCAGATCCGGGATCACAGATAACAAAACTGACATAGATATTTTACATTTGATGTGCCTGCCACTTTAAAATTAAGCTTATTAAAGATAATAGAATGATCCATCGGCAGGCCTTCAGCTGCAGACTAAGAGGTGACAGGCTATTTGGTGAACAATTTACTGAGTGTCTCACTCCCTCCTCCTTCTTAACCACGGGCATTGTAAGTTCATTCTATTAACCTTAATAGGTTTGCTTTCAAAGTGTTTTACTTGGAAGATTTAAACCGGAACTCTATCATATGTCAGCCTGCAGCTAACTTAAGCAACAAAACTAAAAGAAGGTGCACCATATTTTTCTATGTGCATAATTGTACGCATGTCCACAAGTAGCAGCATCTAATACATGTGAATAAATGACGTACTGTGCCTTGTGTTATGCTCTTTTGCTATAGGTCTTTCATCGTTCCATGGGGTGTCTCATGATTTTTTTTTTTTCTCTCAGTTAAAAAAGAGTTAATGGCAGGCATCTCCAGCTAAGCATGCATTAGTTGAGAAAGGTTGTGCAAATGAGAGAAGCTTGTTTTCCTCACGTAACAACTCCAGTAGGTATATCTGAGGGCCGCCTTCTGTCCCAGCAGGACGTCCTTTTCTCTCCACCTGGGACCCAACCACAGAATTAGCAAGCAAGTCGTAACAGATTTAGCCTTTGAGGAAAGGGCAGGCTCAGGCAGCTTTGTTCAGACTCGTGGGACAGAATAGCAGCCATTATCTTTTCTCTACTGCTACCTTTTAAACAGCTCGTCAGACAGTACTGCCACTTTTATGGAACCTAACAAAGACACTGAAGCAGCTGGATGCCTCCCATCATTTCCATTCCAAGGATCCCTCTAAGTGGCTCCCTCTCACAGTCACACTAGCCCCGACAGATTTAGATCCTTTCATCATTCTACATTTCTTCCCTTACTTTGATGACTTAGAACAGTGACTTGGAGAGGTCAATACACCTGTAAATTCCAGTTATCAATGGCCCCACTTCCCATCACCCTGGCAAGTCACCACCATGGAGAATCCCATACAGTCCTTGGCCAAACTCAGCCTAGCCAAGGCAGAAGTGACAGCAGTGATTAGTGAGCAGGAGCTTGCCCTATTCTTATCCTGAGCCACTATTCACCTTCTGATCTCCACAGCCTTAGGGTCACCTCGACTTTGCTGCATGCTCAGATAACTAACGGTAAATGTTGCCCTTTGCAGTTTTACAAGACTGCTTCATTTCCATGGGACAGGGGTGAGAACCTGACAGACCACCCAACTTGCCTTCTATCACCCTGAATGGCCATGGCCAGAGACCCAGGACAGTATTCACCACACCTCACACCCAGTCCAAACGCACAACATTCATTTCCCAAATGCTGCCTCCTTGGGCCACCTACTGAGAGAGTTACTGGTAGAAGTAGCAGAGTTAACAAGACTCTTTAACAAGAGTTAAAGACATCAAGAACTAAAAACGTGAGCCTTTTTTAGTGCTGTGGAATGCACCTACAAGAGAAATTAGGCTGCGCTGGAGACAAGGTCCTGAGAGGAAACTGTGGAGTGATTCTCCACACTGGTTGTCCCACACTGAGAAGACAGTGAAAGTTTCTGTACGTTTCAGTCAAAATAAGACAATTCTTCCAGGCAGAATAGAGTGCAACAAACCACTGAACTGTTCCTACTTCTTAACTCTTCTTGTGCTGCCAGGCCATCACAGCAAAGGCCTCCCAGGAATTCCTCGCCAGGTTAGTCAAACAGCTTGCCTATCATCTCAAAAATCCACACAGTTTCCTGACCTCATGAAGTCAAGAATATAATCATAGCTATTAGCCTGCACAATCTCTGCTTACTGTTGTCCATAGTGTCTTGGTAGCAGCTGATTTGATGCATATGTTATTTCTAATACACAATCCTCTTTCCAAAGTTTATCTTTCATCCATCTTCATGACAGAATATTGCTGATGATAATAATAAATCTTCTCCATTTGTATAGAATTGATTCTTAAACAAATGCCATCTGTCTATTCATTAGTAATATAAATTCATTTGTATTTGGCTGTTGATCTTAGGTTGATTTCAAAATATTGGTATACCTCATTGATGCCATTATATAGATGAGGCAACAAAGGCATAGAATGCCACGAGCTAGATCTCTCAAAGCTAAGTTAATTCCTAAGACATTATATACACTAGAGGCTATGGATCCATGGGGTTTGGTTCTGTCTACACATGCCAGTAGTAGAGAGTGGATTAAAGCTCAGGTCTTCCAAATTCAGTGTCCTGCCTGGTGAGCCACGGGATTATTTTGCTATTTTCTTCTGCTTTATTGTGTGGCCTAAAATAATTCATATGTTTTATCTTCAGCCTGCTCTATACCATTACAGACACAGATTGCACTTAACATTATATTTTTTCACAGTTTCATAATCTCTTCAGGACTTGAAACAAATGTGAAGTTGGCTCTAGTAACTGTTGCAGGACCTGGACTAAACGAGTATATGTGTTAGATTCCGTCTGCCTGTGTTTCCAGGTCTTTTTTTTTTTCCCCCCTCAATTACTGTACCTTTCAAATTGGTGTTTGAGTTTGAGAAGGTTGTGAGAACTTAAATTGTTGGCACAGGAGAACTGCAAGGATATAATGTCTGTAGTAAAGCGTCCCATTTATCTCCTGATGCCTGCGTTTTTTGAATTATCAAGCACTTAGGGATGTGCAGACAATCAGACAGCTGCATTAGCTAAACATTCTCAACCTTATTATTCTGCATAAATAAATGCTGGAATAGGTACCAGAATGAACCATCCCAGCTTGCTAGTTTTAACTTTGGATTCACTTTAGTATAAAGCTAAGCTGTGGAGAGAAGGAGAAAGTATTCTTAACATTTATGTATCGCATGAATCCTGATTGCCAGCCTTGCACAGACTGTTCTGTTTTAGCAATAAAACTGGAGTTGCTGGAGGAACAAATGCCCACTGCTTTACAAGCAGCTTGTTTTAAACATCACCAAGAGGGACCTATGGAGGTACTTGGGTAGTTTTGATTCCACATACTTTCCCATCAAAAGGCTTCAGATGCCAATTACTGAACTCTGCCATGGCCTTAGAACAGAACCCAAAGTACTTTTTGTCAAGCACAGAGAAAGGATTCTTGTTTTGGTGAAAAATGGAAGAAGGAAGGGGGCAAAAAATAAAGCATTAAATGATGATGTCTGGCATTACCAGACCTATTTGACTTTCGCCTGGGAGAGAGGCATTATGCTGTGAATACTAGAGATATGTCCCATCATTCTGCTGGACAAAGTCCCTAATTACCTCTAAACCTTTCAGTCACAACTAGATTAGTCTATCTGAAAGAAGGAAAAGAAATTCTGAAAGCAACTAATGCTACTATAAGTTAGCCTCAGCAATGTACCTCTACTGGGATACACAGAGACTGATCATCCTAAGGAAGAACTGCTAGCACTGCAGGCTTTAGCCCTGTTGTATAAATCCCCTTGCAATTCGACGTTCCTTTTCTTTCCTTACTAAGTCCCAGGAGACGTTATGAGTAAATAAAAGCTGCTGCCCTCCTAATCACCCTTCAACTCTTCCCACCTGATCAGTTTTAGTGGTGCTGAAGAGCAGTGCCAGTAACATCATAATTGTGCTCCCCAGAAGCTGCCCAACTGACCACTTCTCAGCATAGTTTTCCTAAAGAAGAGGAAGCTATCTGGAGTCTGCTAGGAAGAAGCTTTTACATATATAAATGTATACAGTAATATATATAAACTGCAGTTTCTCCCTGTGCAGTCTAGTCATCAAGTCTGTACAAACCTAATGGATAATATCTCAGGTGAGAGGTGTGACTGGCTGCTTAGTTACCAGAGGAAGTCTAAAAGGTCCGAACACTCCCTCAACCTTTCCTGCCTGTCATTCTGAAACTTTGTCTATCAGACAGCCCCATCTGTCATTCAGGAACTACATCTGCTTGCCTGTTTATTTTCTCACTTAGGGTTGAGGTCACTTGTCCTCCTTGTAGCTAATCAGAGGAGACAGTAGTAATCAAAGCACAATATCAGTGCTCCAGGGATGTCTTTTTTGAATAGCCTCTGTACATTGTTCTGCAAATCTTGCAAATTAATATAGACATATACAACCAGAGGAAAAGAACAGCAGAAAAGGCTTGGTTTGAGATCCAGCTAGAGGAAAACAGTACTGCTGAATCTATATGCTACCTGGAAAAACAGGTGTAATATTTACTGAGGAATTTCTCATGTGTGACAAGAAAAAACATCACCAAGTTTATTAAATGGTAGCCTTTCACGGGAAAATTTAATGGATATCCCTGCACAGATGTAAAGTGCAAAAAGGAGTTGAAAGTGCTTATTTTTCAAAAAAGCAAATCAGCCTCCTGACTGCTCAGTGTTCTTAAGGGACTATCCATAAGACAACATGCCAGTCTGCATGGAGTTATTAATTTTGCTCTCCACACTTCCTCTACTAGATACCTTTGTTAGGCTCTGATAAACAGTATTAAATAGCTGTCAGGTCCTGCCTTCAAAATCAGTGCATTATAGCATCTACTAAAGCTATTCCTGTGGAGTTGATTCTAAAAAAGAGCTTTATAGTGTGGATGAGGGATTTGTATCTGAAGGAAAGAGCAGTGAAAGAAACACTGAGGTCAGGGAGAAGAAAGCCTGTCTGACTTGTTTGCCCTTTTCCTAATTGTGGAGTGGGCAGTTTGCCTTACCTTGCAGACCCTTGCACATCTTGAAAGGATTTAAAGCATACTAGTACTGGTCTGTTCTCTCAAGACTGATTTCTCTTCACAATGCTATTGTGAGGAATCATGCATTACTATGATTAGCAGAGAGAGGTGCAATTCCTTTTTTGGAGCCGTGGCTGGCAAAGGATTGCCTGGAAGCCCAAATGTGACAGAGGTGGAAAAAGCATCTTGTGGAACATGAAGAGAATAGAGAGATGGAAATTGTTGCATGTACAGTACAAAAAAAAAAAAAAAAATTGAAGAGGGGAACAGGAGGAGAAAGACAAACAGGAATAGGGCCCTGACCGAACTGGATCTTCCCTCCAAGCAAGTATGACTCTTCTCATGCATAAGAAGCTGCTTATCAGCAACTATTTGTAGCAGAAGGTACACCCTCAAGAGTGAATTGGAAAAAAAAAATAGGGACAGAGACACTGAAAGATACTGAAGAAGAAAAATAAGCTATCCTGGATAAGGTTTAATAATATTACCAGGCAACTGGAAAGTGCCTGTCAAAATTGAAAGGAAGCAGGGTGGGGGGAGAGTGGAAGAGAAGAGAATTAAGAGTAGGAGAGCATTGGCCAACTGCATGGCAGTCCCCACATGGTCTCCTTTCTTGGAAAGGAGAGCAAGCTGCTTATTCCTAATGCTGGTTGTTTTTAACCTGCTTGAAGAAGGACACTGAGATGATACCAAAGTCCTAAGAGCCTTTGAAATTCAAGTTCTCAATGGAGATGGGAATAAAATTTTAAATGACACAAAAGTGAAACATTTTCAATTTTATAGTGTAAACAATAGTAATCTTTTGATGTCCTTAATATCTTTTCCTTGTTTCCCAATAATCTCTCATTTCTCTCATTGTCAAGGCACGAACACTTCCAATGCTAAATTTTATCAGTCTTTGTGGACCAAAATTGCTTATAAAATGTAATCTCTTCTGGTGGCAGGGGAGCTTGTCTGAAAGGTCCAAAGCAAAAGTTTAGTGCTTGCATCATTAAAACCAAAGGTGCTCCTACAATCAATGTGGTAACCACAGCCTCCTGCAATAGTATGGATTGGAATGGACCTTCAAGGTCATCTAGATCATTTCAATCCCCCTTTCGTGGGCAGAGACACCTTCCACTAGAGCAGGTTGAGCAGAGCCCCATCCAACCTGGCCTTGAACACTGCCAGGCATGGGGCATCCACAACTTCTCTGGGCAACCTGTTCCAGTGCCCCCACTACACAGACCGTAAACTATTTCCTCCTAATACCTAATGTAAACCTGCCCTCTTTCAGTTTGGAGCCACTCCCCCTTGTCCTAAAAACGTGGTCCAGCCTCCCCCACCACGGAAGTCACTTAAATCATGTTGACCTGAGTGTGAATCTCAGATTAGGAGGGCGGATTGAGTAGCGGGTTGATATGTTGGTCCCATTTGCCTCCGACTTGACTGGAAACCCTCACTGACAGGCAATCCCAGAATCATTCGGTTGGGAAACACCCCTGTGACCATCCAGCCCATGGACCCCGCTCACGCTTTCTCTAAACGTCTCTAGAAGGAGACCTCGTCCTCCCGTCTCGTCCCACCCGGGGGTGCAAGGGCACGCCCGAGCAAGGCGGCGCAGCGGCTCCGGGCGGTGCTCGGCGGAGCCTCCCTGCCGCTCCGAGCTGCGCTCCCGGGGCGGCGGGCGGACGGACGGACGGACGGACGGGACGGAGGGAAGGGAAGAAGGGGAGGAGGAGGACATGGAAGGAGGGACTGGCGCTCCTCTGCTGCCCTCTGCTGCGGGGCCCCGCGCCGCTCCATTCCGCTCCCTCCGAGCTCCCGGGAAAGCCGCCGTGCCAGGACA